>JAQPPZ010009708.1:0-25795 GCA_028583015.1 Wollemia nobilis | reverse complement strand
AATAATTGGATAATTTTTTATAGACAAACTATGTCTATGTAAGATGTCTTCCCTTGCCTCTTGACCTAAAAACGTAACCTTTTTCCCTTTATGTAAACAACCATGCAAACAAGCACCCTATGCTCCAGAGGTGGTCAAACATTCAACACATTGGTTAATTCTTTCTTTCCGAAAACGACACTGGTGAAGACTACATATATGAGTTCATTGTTAAGAGAGATGGATATCTAATCCTCTCTGCTTCACCAACTTCAATCCAATAGATTATGAGTAAGGTGGAGTAAAGCAATAACAAGCAACATATTGTAATGAATATCATTTCAACATCTCAAGGCATAGGCCAGTAAATTACCAGCTCCACATGAACACCTGAAAACCTATAAAACCTTTAACGGATGATTCATTCCTATTCGCTAACTTGGCATTCAATTTCTTCTGCCACAATCCACCAGCCTGAAAAATTTATAAACTAATCTTAGTATATCCCACATTATCACTGTTGCGGCCCCACTTCATACCACATTGCGACTTTATTCCGTACGTTTATAATATATCAAATTTTATTCCAAATTTTTAAACACGTTGATTATTTTTCAAATTTCAAAAAATGTGGAATTCGAATTTGATAACTAAAAATATAAGTACAGGAGAACAGTATTATAAAGAATGCTACTTACATTATGGATGATGTGCCCCGGGTTCAATTCCTATAATAAATGTGTATAAAAAGTATTACTAAAAAAAACTATACAAAAAAATATTAAAAAAATAAAATTTAAAGTAATTTAAAAAATTTATAAAGTATAAATGATCTTTAAGAATGTTTGCTTGTATGCAAATGTAATTGAAATATAGTGCATATTTATGTCCTTTGAAGAGTTGAGTTCTAAACTTCTATTTAAAGTTATATAAAATAATTATTTATTTAATCTTAAAGTAAGAGTTTAATAGGGATGCAAACATAATTTTAACTTATATAAGAGGTAGGAAATAAAAAATATTGATAAATGGACCACACTGTTCTCTCTTAATAGATGTATTAAGATTACAGGTAAACATAAGGACCCACGATAAGTGAGTTTTTAAGTTTAAAGGAGGAAAAATATAGATAATTGTTTCTCTTGAAGAGGAAAAAGAATTACATGCATATAATTAAAAAGATAAGTTGATTTTATCAAATGACATTAATTTAATGGATTATATTCCTCAATTTTTAAGGAGGAAATCTAGTTTTGAATCTTGTTAAGCTATACATGTATAATTGTTAAGTTATTATAATATCACTATATAGTCATGATGTAATATAAGTGAATATGTTTCCATCCCCTATAATTCATTTAAAAAGAATAAGTTGAAAACAATACATATATAAAGTTATTATAATATTACTATATAGTCATGGTATAATTTGTAGTTCAAGTAGGACCCGTATCAATCCCATATAATCCATTTAAAAATTAAATTTTAAGTTGATTTTTAGTTTTGTTTTTTGAAAGCAAGTATTAATGTGCAACTATATTCATAAAGTTATTGTAATATTACTATATAGTCATGGTATAGTTTGTAGTTCAAGTAGGACCCGTATCAATCCCATATAATCCATTTAAAAAAAAATTAAGTTGATCTTTAGTTTTGTTTTTTGAAAGCAAGTATTAATGTGCAACTATATTCTAGAGGAATATGATAATGTAAGAAGCTTTGTTTAAAGATGGTTAACCAACTTTAAATATTTATTACAATATCACTATATAGTCATGGCATAGTTTGTAGTTCAAGTATATTGTAGAGGAATATGATATGCATGCATTGATAAGATATTGTAGTTAAGCTAAGCATGTAATTACAATATTATACTCATGATGTAATTACAATATGTATGATATTGTAGTTAAGCTATGCATATATAGTGTAATAAATATTTAAAGGTTTATTACAATATCACTATATATTGTAGAGGAGTATGATATTGTAAGAAGCATTGTTTAAAAATGGTTAACCATCTTTAAAGATTTATTGTATATAATATCCTAAGAAGAGCATAGATTAGAAAGGAAGACGGTTAACTATCCTCATAGACTTGTCGTGTTTTGATAGTAATGGGATTAGAAATTTTACATAGGGCTTGCACCTCTATCTAATTCCCAAAGAGTTTGGAAAGAGAGAAATATATATTTTTTAATTTGTATAAGTAGGGTGTTGTAATTAGTTTTCCTTTTCATCTTATATTAGTTGATCTTAAATTAAATACTATATATGCTAGGCTAATGGTAAAGATTTTGGAATTTTAAGGTCAAGGTTCAAATCTTGTATGAGTAAGGTCGTACACTATGTTTCAATAATTAAAATATGGTTGGGTATCGGGGTATAATGCAACGGTTCTAGGTTTGGCTCTTCTTCAGAAGGTCCAAGGTTCAAATTGTGATGTGTGTGGCTATGTATTGATCTCCTATTGATAGATGTAGCTCTCGACCTAACAAAGGGTCATGGATGGGAGGGGACTGTTCAACCCTATGTGTCAATTGTAGGGGTTTATCACACTACCTAAATAAAAAAAATTGGTTAAATAACTATAGATTTAGAGTATCACATTATCTAAATCCAAAAAAGAAATTAAAATTAAAATATGGTTGAATATTTATATATTTAGAGTAACCCATGAGGGATACTGTAGTGGTAAATCCTTGGGTTTTCATCTAGGAAACCCAAGTTCAAACCTTGATATGAGGGGATGGTGAACCCTCATAAAACATATGTAAACTCAAAATTTTTTCAATGAGGGAATTGGGTCCCTAATAGAAATTTGTGTAAACTCATTTTTTTGTTCAATAAGGACAACACAATGGTTAGGGCTTTGGCCTCTCTTTGGGGAGGTTCAAGGTTCAAACCACGACGTACCTAGAAGGGGATAGGTTGGATGGTAGCAATTGAGTGTTTTTCAGTTGGTTTCCCCAGTTCGATGCCCTAGAGGGTTAAGGTCCCGTTGAATTCATCTAATTCAATGGGCCAGGGTTTATAGTGACAACACCCAATGGAGTTATCGATTTTATTTTGGCATCTCTTTGGGGAGGTTTGAGGTTTAAACCATGATGTATCTAGAAGGGGATATGTTGGATGGTAGCAACTGAGTGTTTTTCAGTTCCAGTTTGATGCCTTAGAGGATCGATATCTCATTGAGTTCATCTAACCCAACGAACTAGGGTTTATAATGGCAACACCCAATGGTGTTACTAATTCCTATATGTAATATATATGGTAAACAACATCTTCTATGAGAATCATTCCATATAACTTATGGCCTTCTAATATTAAAAACTACTTTACCTTTATTATTATTTCTATAATTAATATATAGATTTGGATAATGTGATAAACCCTTGCGATCAAGGTTGAGAAGTTCCCTCCTAGCCATGACCCCTCGTAAGGCCAAGAGCTACGCTTATCAATAGGGGATTAACACAACCACACACATTGTGGTTTGAACCTTGGACCTCCCGAAGAAGAGTTAAACCTTAAACTATTGTGTTGTCTTGCAAGACTCTATAATTAATATTATTATTTGTATATATGATAAAAATTATATCACTTATCATGAGTTAAATAAATAATTTTTTTTTTTTTACTTAGAATATATTAAAAATCAAATAACATGAATTTAATAATTTATTATATATAGAATAAAAATTCCGAGGTTCATAAATCTCTTTGTAAAATTGTCAAGCTTTTGCAATATCATTACGTGTTCACAATGTAATATTAGTGGGGTCCATTTGAGAGGAACTCAAACAAATTGTAGATGAACTTCAAAAGATTCTTCGAGAGTTTTATTTGCTAATTTTAAAACGAAAGGATGAGTTGGTTTGGAATTTATCAAATGATGGTGGATACTCGGTCAAATTGAAATATGAGGATTTAGAACAATCAAAATTTCCTTCTCTTGGAAGAATGTTTGGTCATTATAGGCTCTCCTTAAGGCCTCAACATTTCTTTGCTTAGCAATTCAAAGTAAGATTCCTGTAGGAGAGAGTCTAGATTCCTGCGGGAAAGAGTCTATAAAGAAGAGGGTATTATGGACCTTTCATATGTTCCTTGTGTGAGAAGGATTTAGAAACATGAGACCATTTACTTCATTATCTGTTTGCTCACACCATTTGAGGTAATTTTTTTAAAATATAAAATTATATTGGGTAGCTCCATCAACATTGAAAGAGTTGATAAAATGTTGGATACATTATTTCAAAGCTATGATGAGCAAGGTGCAACCAAAGTATTGTCATTGTTGTCAACACAGTCAGGGTGATCTGTTGATGCAATGGACAGGAGTTCATTGATGACCAAAGTGCAATGGACAGGAGTTCATTGATGAGCAAGGTGCAGCCAAAGTATTGTCATTGTTGTCAACACAGACAGAGGATCGGTTGATGCAATGGACAAGAGTGCAGAGGTCATTAGATAGATCGGTTGATGAAGTGAACAAGAGTTCAGAGCAGTCAGAGCATGTACAGTGAATTTCCAAGGAGACAGAAGTGGCCCATATGCAAAAGCTCAAAGAAAAAGACAAGTAAGAAAAGTGCCGCGATATCGTGACATGTTGAGAAGCTGGAAGAGAAATTATCGCAATATCGCGACATGTTAAGAAGCTGGAAAAGAATCTGTCATGATTTTGTGACATGTTGGAAGAGAGAGAAAGCGTAAGAGAAACTATCACAATTTTGTGACATATCGGAGGAGAGAGAAAATGCTGGCAAAACTGTCGCGATTTCGCGACATGTTGAAAGCAAAGAAGCCAAGTGGAAAAACTATCGCGATTTCATGACATGTTGGTAGAGAAAAAGCCAAGTGGAAAAACTATCACGACAGAACATAAAGCCTTAGCAAAAGAACATTGTAAGAGCAAATTCCCTACAAATTCATCACTATTCTCACAAAGGAAACAAAGTGAAGGGCCTTGAAAAACCTCTCTTTTGGAGATTATCCCAAGTAAGACATTTGTTCCAAGTAGCCAACCACAAATAGAAATTGCATTTGGGTCAGGAAACACTATTCCAAACCAGTTTCCACCAAGGAACCTCCTCATCCCTAAAATGCTGCCTATTTAAAACATGGTAACCAGAAGCCACTGAGAAAACCCCTCTAGGATCCGAACCCCAAGCTAAGACATCATCATCCTGTAAAGAAGAGCACTCCCTAGTAGCCAAAATATGAGCTAACTCTTCTCTATCCTGAACAGAACCACCTACCAAAAAATCTCTAGGATCTTTCCACTAAACTCTTTTGGCAACTTTATAATCCATCACCCTGTACCAACTAGCAACCAAGAAAAAATTACATAGCTCCTGAATATGAGGAAACATAGATAAAATTGTAGAGAAACCATTCCAATAATCATGCCAAAAAAGAGCCTTCGAGCCTTTGAGACAAATCCAGAACAAACCTTGCTTAACAAAAGATGTCCCCTTCTTAAGGGTGTTCCAGATCAAAGATCCTTTACCAAAAAAAATGTAACTAGGTATCTCAGAGTCCTCAACCCCATTAAGATACTTAAAGGAAATAATTTTAGTCCAAGCATGGTTTTGAGAAATGCACCATCTCCAATAAATCTTGGTCGCCAATGCCTGACCAGAAAGAGAAGTCAAACGAATACCCAAACCACCATCCTGTTTCGATCTACAAATAGACTCCAACTTAACCAAACTCCATTTTGAAGACTCCAAATTCCTAGCCCATTAAAATCTTCTTGACAGATATTCAAGCTCATGAATAAAACTAGAAGGAGCGACCTGAATCATGCACTGATAAATATATGAAGCTTAAACCACTAAGTTTAGAAGCAACACTCTGCTAGCAAAACAAAATCCACTTAACATTCCAATGAGAGACTTTATCCCTAAATTTATCCAAAATGTTATTCCAGATACCTCGAGGTAGAGGACCCATAGAAAGAGGAATTTCTAAATAAGTTAAAGGAAGAGCTTCAATCTGAAATCGAAGAATCTAAGCGATTCTAGCCTGTATAAAAGGATTAGTATTTTTTTTTTAATTTACATGGTGGAATCGGTAGCCGCCATGAATCCGAGCAGGCTATCCAGCTTTTATGGCCGCCACAGTATTCTGCGCTGTCCGCCCTAGAAGCCGCCACACAGATCTTCATGCACAGTCCACCCCTATAACCACCATGCCACAATCATTTTAAACCTTTTACGTCATTGAAAATAAGAGGATTAGTATTGAAAAAGAAGATGGAGGATTTCCCCTTGTTTATATTCTACCTCGAAGCAGCCAAATATATATCCAAAGATCTTCTAAAATTAGTTGCTTCCCTAATAGAGGCAAGACCCATCAGAGCAATATCATCCACAAATTAAAGATGAGAATACGTAGGTAAACTATTACCCCACCTCCAACCATGAATCAAACCCTGATTGACATGCGATTTGAGAAGTCTACCCAAACCCTCAACAATAATAATAAATAAATAAGGAGACAAAGGATCCCCCTGACGGAGATCTATCGAAGCCTGAAACAAAGTAGAAGGCTCACCATTGATAAGGACAAAATAGGTGGAGACGTAATACAACTCATCACCCAACTAACCCAGTTGGAGTTGAAACCAAAAGCAAGGAGAATGTTACTTAAGAAAGACCATTTAACCCTATCATAAGCCTTAGCCATATCCAATTTTATAAACATAGATTTTTCTTTAGAAATTCCCATAGAATGAATGGCCTCAACAACAATAGCCACAACATCAAGGATTTGTATACCCGCCACAAAACCTCCCTGTTCATCAGAAATAACCTTATTGAGCCAAAGCTTAAGTCTCTCAACAATCAACTTGAAGATAATTTTGTACACCACATTACATAGTATAATAGGTCTGAAAAGATCCCTAGAATTGGCTCCTTCTCGCTTAGGAATAACCACCAAGAAGGTAGAATTCATAACTCTTAACATCTGTTTAGTTCTGAAAGACTCCTGCACAACAGACAAAAGATACAGTTTGACAATCTCCCAGAATTCTTGGAAAAATTCCACAGGAAAGCCATCAGGCCCTAGGGCTTTCCCTTTCTTCATCTAGAAAACAATACCCTCGAACTCTTCGATTGAAACATGTCTCATGAGAAACTCATTCATCTCAGCAATGACAACTAGAGGAATACAATCCAAAATACTATTTTCTTCAACAAATGCCAATGGAGAATCCTTAGACTACAAATAGGAAAACACCTTACAACCTCCCTTGAAATATCTTGAGCAGCAATCAACTAGATCCCAAGAGAAGAAATAAGAGAAGAAATCACACTACCATACCTTCTAGCTTTAACTGAATTGAAAAAGAAAGCAGTATTTTCGTCTCCTTCCTGCAACCAATCAATTCGAGCCTTCTGTTTCCAATAAATTTGCTCCCTCAATTCCCACTCAGCTACCTCCTTAACAACATTAGATTCCTCTTTAAGATTTCTTTCTATGAGACCATAATCCCTAATCTATCTTGTAATAACATCTAACTTCTCTTGAGCAACCAACTTCACCCCAAAAATATTACCAAAACTCTGCCTATTCCACTTCTTAAGCTGATATTTCACATATTGGAGCCTCTTAACAAAGGAGAACATAGCAGTTCCATGAGCAGACCTGCCATGTAACCACCATACTCTCATTAAATCATACAGAGAAGGCTCCCGAAGCCACATTAACTGGAATTTAAAGTAGGATTTCCTATGAACTCCCTGGTGAATGACGTTTAACTTTATAGGCCAATGATCAAAACCTCTCCAATCCAAAATTTTTGAGTTGATTTTCCAATTATTACTGATCCAGTAAGGAGAAACCATAAAACAATCCAATCTCTCAAAAATAGCCTCAGTATCACATCTCCTATTACTCCAAGTAAACATACCATTACCAGGTTTATTATCCACAAGGTTTAAGAGAAGGATATTATCATTAAGGGCCAAAGATGCCTGTCCAAGAGAACCCACACCACCTCTTTTCTCCTCAAAACTAGTGATAGCTTTAAAGTCTCCAACAACAATCCAAGGATAGTGAGGAGCCATTAACCGCACCACCCAAATATGATTCCAAAGATAATTTTTTCCAGCAAGATCAGAGGGAGCATAAACATTAGTTAATAAGAGCACTTCACCATATTCCTTACAAGAAGCAACCATAGAAAGAGAAAATTTATCAGCAACCCACCATATATGAGAGAGCTTCTGAGGATTCCAAAAGTTAACAATACCACCAACACTACCCTGGGCACCAATACACTAACATTGCCCACGAGCCCACAATTTAGAAGTAATACTAAACAAACAATCAACTGATAATTTTGACTCCTACATAAAAAAAATATTAGGGTTATGCAACTTAATCAACTCACGAATAGCTTTTTGTCGAGGGGTGCTATTCAATCCCCTCACATTCCAAGATAAAACAATCATTTATGAGGAATGGAAAAGTGAGAGTCAAGGTGCCTAACCAACCCTGACTCAACCAAGGACTCTCCCTCAATTTTTATCTCCACATCTTTCTTCCTGCACACCTTAGAATACTTTTTAGGTACCCCCTTTTTAAAATTCTTTTGACGCAATCCCAACATAGAGCTCACCTTAGAAGCTTTTCCACGATTGAAACCCACCAAATTAGCTAGTAGTGGATCATCTGCCGCCACACCATCCTCCTGAACAACCATATTTTCCTCAAAAGGAATAGAAATCTGGTTCCCCTCAATATTCTGTGCCATACAATTCTCCAAAATTGTAATAATCACATTACCCAGACATCGATCAGTGTCCATCTGAGCAACAAATAGATCCGTTTGCAAATTAACCCCATCAGGCTGGTCCAAGTCATCCAAAGCATCAAATCTATTATGTAATCCATCCACTGGCCTCTCATTAAAGGTTCTCTTCAAACCCCTACCTTTACTGCGAGACTTAACATGAATGAAACCCTCCTTATCAGTCCCACTATCCTGCATTGGAGCTTTCTCCTCAACATACCCCTTAACCTACTTAGGATCTTTTCCTTTATCTATCCCACTATCTTGCTTAGGAGGTTGAGGCTTAGATGACAAATTCCTAGGTAATTTTGGGCATTTTCTTTGAAGGTATCCATATGCATGACACCAACGACATCGGAATGGAAGGGTTTCATAGTCCAACTGTTGAATCCAAGAAGAAGATCCAACACAAATTTCCATAGAATATGGCAAAGGCTTATTTAAATCTATCTCAACACAAACACGGGCATAAGAAACTACATTTTTATCCATCCTTTGTTGAGAAGGACCCATCGACTTCCCCAACAACAACGCAATCATGTGAAGAATATTGGTCTGCCAGAACTCCAGAGGTAACCAAGGGAACCGAACCCAAACCGACACTTGCGATGGAATTTCCTCCGTAGGGTTAAAACCTACATGCCAGGGCTTAATGAACAAGCCAACCTAGTTATAAAGATAAGGCCCTCCTTCAAAAACTTTATGCCGATCCTCCATGCAAGAGAAAACAACCATGAAAAAATTATTTGCCCCTAAAATGATCTCCATATCTCCAACCAGATTCCATAATTTTCGAGCCCAAGATTCCAACGAAATGAGAGAGACCCGAATTCCTAAAAAAATTGCAAATTTAGGCATGATTAGCCATGTATTCAATATCCTCTGCAATTGAATCTGGTTGAATCACCAAGATAGACCTATCCAAAGTTCTTTCAAGATAACCATTCACTTTTGTAGCTCTGAAAACCCCAGCCGAAACAACTCCAACTGGGCTTGACGATTTTTCTCCATATGCATGCCCTGAATAAGACAGGTCGAAGCCCATGAGGGCCTCTTGGAAGGACAATATTTGCTTATCATTCAAATCCCCTGCCATTCGATCCGCTACCAATCATTCCTCTGCTGTTTTTCACTTCTCCCTTCTCCAATCACCATAAACAAAAAATCCAATCCCAGATATAATGTTTTATTATTATTATTTTTTTTATGAACACACCCACCTCCTCACACACTTACCCACGCCATAGTTTGAACCTTGGGCCTCCCAAAGAAAATCCAAAGCCCAAACCGTTGCGTTGTCCCCCTTGGGACAAAAGATAAGTTAGATATGGTATGATTGACATGACAACAAATATAATGTTTTATTATTATTATTTTTTGATGAACACACACTCACCCACACCACGGTTTGAACCTTGGACCTCCCAAAGACAAGTATTTACTTTATATATATCAAATCCTTGCAATATAATTTATGGTCTTTTAAATTTATTTTATTACTTTTAATATATTAATTAAATTTTTAAAATATTATAAAATAACTTTAATTAAAAGATAATGAAAAATAATCAAGTAGCATTAGTTCAATTGATTAAATTCCTCAACATTTCAAGGAGGAGACTTAGGTTCAAATTTTGCCAAATGATATATAGATAATATCCAAGCTTTGTTGCAATACCACTATATGGTGATGATATAATACTAATGGGTTCCGTCTCAATCCCATATAACCTATTGTAAAAAATAATAAAAAATAGAAATAAAACTTAATAAGCATTTATCAAACATATTTTAAAAATTAATAACATAGTTTTAAGTTTTACCTATGTTTACTAGAGCCTCACAAGGATTAGAAAATATTATAAGAAAACTTAAGATTTTATTTTGCTTTCTCACCACACCATTATTAAAGAAAGAAAATATTATAAGAAGACTTAAGATTCTATTTTCTTTCTCACCATACCATTACTAAAGATCACTTTTTTTCAATGAGTTTACACATGTTTTTATGAAGGGTCTTGGTCCCCTCATACTGATTATTGAAGGTTATTTTTATTTTTATTTTTTATACATAGGAGAGTTGGTTACATCCACACTATTTTTAGTAACTGCCAAGTGGAGGGTTCAAATCACAAGGATTTTTTCTAATAAATATATTTTCCAACAAACCTATTCTACCTCATTGTTGATGACTTGATGCAAGGGCAACCATCAATCGCTCAAGATTCGTACCGTCATTGTTGGTCACTCAAAGAATTCAAATCAGACTACTACCTTTACAACATGCATGCCTCCAAGGTTTGGACCTAGGTCTCTTCTTGATAAGTGCATGGCCAAACAGACAATTACCAATCCACCTAGCCCTTGGGGTTTTATTAAAAGTCACTTTTAATTGAAGTTAAAAGAACATTTTGTTTCTTGATAGGAGAGTTGGTTGCAACCACACTATTTTTAGTAGCAGGGTTGACTGCATCCAGCAAATCTATTCTATTCCACCTCGTTGTTTTATAGCCCGACGTGAAATGGATCACCGAGTGCTTGGAATTTATACCGTTGTTGTCCATTTGACAAACACTCAGAGGATTCAAATTAGACTACTACCTTTGTAACATGATTTCCCAAGGTTTAGTTAAAATAACATTATTATTAAGATAGTGATATCAACTTCACTAGAATATAATAACTTTACGAAACAATGTTTTTTGACGGGATTGAAATGAGTTTATCTTGTATTATATGATCACTATAAAGTGGTATTATAGCAAGATGGTTATTATCAATATATTATTTGATAAGATTCTAGCTTGGGTCTCTTCTTTTGAAATCGATAAATCTAATTGATTGAACTAATGCCATTGAATATATTGAGTAAAAAACTTAAATTCTTATATGCGACCTTAAATTTAAAGTTAAATTTTTTTGAATGAAAACTAAAAAAACATACCATCTTTATATTTCAAAATAAACCTATAAAATATCATCAAAGTAAAATTTTCCTATCAAATTCATTGAATGACAACGGAGCTAGAGGAAGTCATAGAAATTATCATGCATTTAAATAGGTTAGACTATGATAATTAGATTAAGACGAAGGTATTGAGTTGATAGTTGAAGTTAAACTTTAGGTTGAATTTGGATAATGAACTTTATTGGAGTTTATAGAGCTGTTCTATTAAGTTTTGGTTATAACATATATTTTTTAATATTAATTTTTTTATTATGTATAATTATATTTCACATAATTTAAAATTTAATTTAAAAAAAATCAAATTTTCTCCGCTTCTACTTTGCCAATTAAATTAGATATGTTATTTTCTCCACGTGAAGTTCAGTGGTATAAATTATTATAATTTTATTGATTATTTGGTTAAAGGTAGATGGAATTTATGGTATGAATTTTAAATATCATATCCTTCAATAGAAGGAAAAACTTAAAAAATTATAAATGAGATGTTAGTCCAATCTTAAAGGAAGTACAAAGTATATAAGTGATATCATATATTTGTTAGTGGACATGCCCTGCGAGTTGTTGCATTATTTGGTGTTATAAAAAGTCTTCTATCTTAAATTTGGGATAATGAAATTTATTGGAGTTCGTAGAACTTTTCTCCTAAGTTTTGGTCAAAATTTATGACATCTTCAACACATGAGGTCGTTAAGATTTGTTGGATTAAAGTTCTCATGGGCTACGTGTTGTTGAATTAAATAAAGTGAAGGATCCTTCACTTCTACGTTGCCGAGTAGTTTGTTTATTTCGTGACGTTCAATGGTATAAATTATTATAATTTTCTTGGATTAAATGGCTAAAGGTGATGGATTTTTTAGAATGAATTTTAAATATCATATCCTTCCAAAGAAGGGAAAAACAAAACTAAAAAAATATAAATTGGATGTTAACTCAATTTTAAAGAAATCAGAAAATTATTATAATAAAACACAATTTTATAGTTTGTATAAAAATATGAAAATAAATTAGAAAATAAGAAGATTAATTATTTTATAAATGTTATAATTTTATATTAATAAATTAAATTAATAATTAAAAGAAAGATAGATCTGTTAGTAGTATAAAGTGTTGGTCAATAGATTGTCTCTTTTTAATTTTTTAAAAATTTAAATCTAATTAACTTCATCTTTACTAAACATTATAAAACTTTCCTTAAAAATTAATAAATATTAATAAAAATACATAAGAACAAAAAAACTTACAAACTTACACTTTAAATCGAATCGATTGAATAAAAAATTCATGCCGACACCTTCGCTTTATAATTTTTTCCTCATTACACAGTTGGAATAAAAAATTCATTGCTCTCTTTTCTAAAAACAATTAAAGTAGCGTCTTGACCCAACATAAAAAACCCCTTTAAAGTGCTGAATATATGTTTTTTTTTTTTTAATGATAGGCCATTTTAATTGTGAAAATAAAAGTTTTTACAGAACAAAAAAAAGTGTGGGTGGAGAAAAAATCACACCTTTAGTGTCACTAACTTATTTTAATAGTGGATAAAGAAAAACAAACTGCATCACATGGACATCAAGGGTGGACACCAAGTTTTTCAGAAAGGGCTAGCATGTAGTGGAGAGGTTTGGGAAACAAAATTAGAAACCGTGACTGAAAAATGAACAATTTATTATTAATTTAACTAGGATCTTATTGAAGACCTTCTAGGCTTGGTCAGGACTACCAAATTGAAAATGAAAAAAACCCTTAGAGAGATTTTGGACATGGTCGACTTGAATCCCATACGGACAACAATACTGCTCAATCCAGTTCCTAAGGACATGCTCAAGGGGAATCCGACTCAAAAATTACCCTATAAAAGTATTGTTTTCAAACCAAAAACATGCCTGATTGAATTTATGCAAATGAATCACAAAATCAGATTCAGAAATACCTCGTGGTACACCTTGGGAACAAATTTCTTGGGCCGTTAGTTCACCTTTGGAGCCATTCCTCTCGCCACCAACTTCAGACGAAGTTGGAGGAGGAAAAACCGACATAATAACAACCCCAGACCAAGCGCAGCATGGAGGCTGACACAAACTCCTAAAGAATGAATAAAAACTACCAAAAACCCTAGAACAACACACAAACAGACATGCACACAACCCCTGCTTAGACCTTGGCCAACACCACCACCAAACGGATCTTTATCTTTATTATCATTTGATAATAGTTTTCTTAAATTAAAAAAATAAATAAATTAGTTAATATAATATCGTTTATCTTTATTATCATTTGATAAAAGTTTTCTTAAATTAAAAAAATAAATAAATTAGTTAATATAATATAACTATAGGAAAATAGTATTATAAAGGACGCCATATACATTATCGATCGTTCAATTCTTATGATAAATGTGTATAAGAAATATTACTTAAAAAACTAAAAACTATAAAAGAATAGTATTATAAAAGTAAGATTTAAAGTAATTTAAAAAATTTATAAAGTATATATGATTTTTAAGAATGTGAAATTTGAGTTCTAAACTTTTAAAGTTATATAAAATAATTATTTATTTAACCTTAAAATAAGGGTTTAATAGGGATGTATATAGGTAGGAAATAAAAAAATATTAATTTAAAGTAATTTAAATTTTTTATAAAGTATATATGATCTTTAAGAATGTTTGCTTGTATGCGAATGTAATTGACGTATAGTGCATATTTATGTCCTTTCAAGATTTGAGTTCTAAACTTTTAAAGTTATATAAAATAATTATTTATTTAACCTTAAAATAAGGGTTTAATAGGGATGTATATAGGTAGGAAATAAAAAAATATTAATTTAAAGTAATTTAAAAAATTTATAAAGTATATATGATCTTTAAGAATGTTTGCTTGTATGCGAATGTAATTGACGTATAGTGCATATTTATGTCCTTTCAAGATTTGAGTTCTAAACTTTTAAAGTTATATAAAATAATTATTTATTTAACCTTAAAATAAGGGTTTAATACGGATGTATACATGATTTTAACTAAGATAAGAGGTGGGAAATAAAAAATATTGATAAATGGACCACGATGTTCTCTCTTATCTATTAAGACTACAAGTGAACAGGATCCAAGAAAGAAGGGGAAATATAGATAATTGTTTCTCTTGAAGTTTGGAGGAGGAGAAAGAATTATATGTATATAATTAAAAAGATAAGTTGATCTTATCAAATGACATTAACTTAATAGATTAAGTTCCTTAATTTTTAAGAAAGAAATCTAGGTTTGAATCTTGTTAAACTATGCATGTATAATTGTTAAGTTGTTATAATATCACTCTATAGTCATGATGTAATATAAGTGGACATGTTTCCATCCCATATAATCTCTTTAAAAAGAATAAGTTGAAAACAATACATATATAAAGTTATTGTAATATTACTATATAGTCATGGTATAGTTTGTAGTTCAAGTAAGACCCGTATCAATCCCATATAAGATCTTTAGTTTTGTTTTTGAAAGCAAGTATTAATGTGCAACTATATTGTAGAGGAATATGATATTGTAAGAAGCATTGTTTAAAGATGGTTAACCATATTTAAAGATTTATTACAATATCACTATGTAGTCATGGTATAGTTTGTAGTTCAAGTATATTGTAGAGGAATATGATATGGATGCATGATATGATATTGTAGTTAAGCTATGCATGTATGTTGTAATAAATATTTAAAGATTTATTACAATATCACAATATATTGTAGAGGAATATGATATTGTAAGAAGCATTGTTTAAAGATGGTTAACCATATTTAAAGATTTATTGTATATAATATCCTAAGAAGAGCATAGATTAGAAAGGAAGACGGTTAACTATCCTCCTAGACTTGTCGTGTTTTGATATTAATGGGATTAGAAATTTTACATAAGGGCTTGCACCTCTATCTAATTCCCAAAGAGTTTGGAAAGAGAGAAATATAATTTTTGTAGTTTGTATAAGGAGAACGTTGTAATTAGTTTTCCTTTTTATCTCATATTAATTGATCTTAAATTAAATCTTATATATGCCAGGTTAATGGTAAAGATTTTGGAATTTTAAGATCAAGGTTCAAATCTTGTATGAGTAAGGTCGTATACTATGTTTCAATAATTAAAATATGGTTGGATCTCGGGGTACAATGCAACGGTTCTAGTTTTGGCTCTTCTTTGGGAGGTCTAAGGCTTAAATTGTGACGTGTGTGGCTGTGTATTAATCCTCTATTGATAGGTGTAGCTCTCGAACTTACAAAGGATCATGGCTGAGAGGGGACTGTTCAACCCTATGTGTCAATCGTAGGGGTTTATCACACTACCTACATCCAAAAAAAAATGGTTGGATAACTATATATTTAGAGTATCACACTATCTAAATACAAAAAAGAAATTAAAAATTAAAATATAGTTGGATAACTATATATTTAGAGTAATCCATAAGGGATACGGTAGTGGTAAGTCCTTGGGTTTTCATCTAGGAAACCCAAGCTCAAACCTTGATATGAAGGGATGGTGAACCCTCATAAAACATATGTAAACTAAATTTTTTTCAATATGAAGGAATTGGGTCCCCTAATAGAAATTTGTGTAAACTCAATTTTTTTGTTCGATAAGAACAACACAATGGTTAGGGTTTTTGCCTCTCTTTGACGAGGTTCAAGGTTCAAACCACGTCGTACCCAGAAGGGGATAGGTTGGATGGTAGCAACTGAGTGTTTTTCAACTGGTTGCCCCAGTTTGATGCCTTAGAGGGTTAAGGTCCCGTTGAATTCATCTAATCCAACGGTCCAAGGTTTATAGTGGCAACACCCAATGGTGTTATCGATTTTTCTTTGGCCTCTCTTTGGGGAGGTCTGAGGTTCAAACCACAATGTATCTATAAGGGGATATGTTGGATGGTAGCAACTGAGTGTTTGTCAGTTCCAGTTTGATGCCTTAGAGGATTGAGATCTCATTGAGTTCATCTAACCCAACGAACTAGGGTTTATAATGGCAACATCCAATGGTGTTACTAATTCCTATAATATATATGGTAAACATCTTCTATGAGAATAATTCCATATAACTTATGGCCTTCTTATGTTAAAAACTATTTTACCTTTATTATTATTTCTATAATTTATATATAGATTTGGATAATGTAATAAACCCCTACGATGAAGGTTGACAAGTTCCCTCTTAGCCATGACCCCTCGTAATGTCGAGAGCTACACTTATCAATAGAGGATTAACACAAACACACACATCGTGGTTTGAACCTTGGACCTCCCGAAGAAGAGTTAAACCTCGAACTGTTATGTTGTCCCACAAGACTCTATAATTAATATTATTATTTGTATATATAAAAATATCACTTATCATGAGTTAAATCAATTAATTTTTTATTTACTTAGAATATATTAAAAATCAAATAACATGAATTTAATTGATTAAATTCTTTAATTAATTTATAATATATAGAATAAAAAGTCTGAGGTTCATAAATCTCTTCGTAAAATTTTCAAGCTTTTGCAATATATTACGTGTTCACAATGTAATATTAGTGGGGTCCATTTGAGAGGAACTCAAACAAATTGTAGATGAACTTCAAAAGATGCTTCAAGAGTTTTATTTGCTAATTTTTACACGAAAGGATGAGTTGGTTTGGAATTTATCAAAGGATGGTGGATACTCGGTCAAGTTGAGATATGAGGATTTAGAACAATCAAAATTTCCTTCTCTTAGAAGAATGTTTGGTCATTAGAAGCTCTCCTTAAGGCCTCAACATTTCTTTGGTTAGCAATTCAACGGGAGAGAGTCTACAAAGAAGAAGGTATTATGGACCCTTCATATGTCCCTTGTGTGAGAAGGATTTAGAAACATGAGACCATTTACTTCATTATATGTTTGCTCACACCATTTAAGGTTATTTTTTAAAAAATATAAAATTATATTAGGTAGCTCCATCAACATTGAAAGAGTTGATAAAATGTTGGATACATTATTTCAAAGCTAAAGCATTATGTATTCTTTGCAGGATTGACCATCGCATTATTTTTTGGGATTTATGGCTTGAAAGGAATAATAGAATTTTTAAAATTAAATATCAAAATCATGCTCAAGTTTGGAACCGTATTAGTGCCTCTCTTGCAAAATGTTTACAAATATGATGCTCATCATGAAAAGTCTACAAAATAGTGTTAAACAAAACGGCTACAAAAATAGAAGATCAAAGCAATATATAAATTAAAATATTACGTGATTGTTGTAGATCTTCATTTCGACCGTTGTCGGCTCCGCCATCTTCAATACCAATACGAACATGAATGCTGCAAAATAATTGGATAATTTTTTATAGGCAAACTATGTCTATGTAAGATGTCTTCCCTTGCCTCTGGACCTAAAAACGTAACTTTTTTCCCTTTATGTAAACAACCATGCAAACAAGCACCCTATGCTCCAGAGGTGGTCAAACATTCAACACATTGGTTAATTCTTTCTTTCCGAAAACAACACTGGTGAAGACTACATATATGAGTTCATTGTTGAGAGAGATGGATATCTAATCCTCTCTGCTTCACCAACTTCAATCCAATAGATTATGAGTAAGGTGGAGTAAAGCAATAACAAGCAACATATTGTAATTTACTTGTTATTTACTTTTTATGGCCACCCTCCTATATGGTGGGCTTCTCAAATTAGGCTTTAGCTAATTGGGCTTTGGACAAAGGTGATCTTACTTGTTATGGCCACCCTCCTATATGGTGGGCTTCTCAAATTAGGGAAGCTCTTCTTTCTATCATTTCTTTGGATGGCTCCAGTTCTGAAGGTACCTAGTTTCTTCTTGTTTTTTTTTTGGTTTCTCTTTGGTTCATTCAGTTTTTTTAGTTCCCTAGCTCATTCTATTCTTTATTTTGTTTCCTTTGTTGATTCTTGCATTAATAGTCTTCTGGTCTAGATAGGTCATTGTTTTGTTCATTTTTTTTCTTTTGTCTTTTTTGTTTTTTTGTTTAGTTTTTTAAGGTGGGTGGGTTCTTTTGTTTTGTTTTGTTTTTGTGCTCTTTGTGTTGTTTTTTGTTGTTCTTGTGTTTTTGTTGTTTTGTTTTTTTTATGTTTTTTGTTATTGTTTTTGTGTTTTTTTCGTTCTTGTTCTTGGGCTTCTCTTTGTTTGTGTTATTTCATTTTTTTGTGTGAGTGTTTTCTATGTTTTTTGTTTTTGTTTATTGTCTGTTGTTGGTTGTTTTTATTTTTATTTTTATTTTATTTATTTTATTTTTTAGGTTTTGGTTGTGTTTATTTTTCATGTTTTTTGGGTTATGTCTTTGTAGCGTTCTGTTGTTTTTGTCTTGTTCGTGTTTTGTTATGTGGTTCTTGTGTTTTTCTATGTGGTTTGTGTTGTGGTTTCTTTTATCTTATTGTGCGTGTTTGGTTGTGCTTTTGGTTTTGACACACTCAAGGAGCATGTTTTTTATTTTATTTTATTATTTTTGTTGTTATTTACTTTTTTTAACTTGGTTTTGTGTGTTTGTTTGCTCCTTGAGTATGTCAAAGGTGTTAGCGTATTGTTCTATTTTGTTTGCATTATATTATTTGGCATGCTGTTACAACAATGTAACGCTCTTCTGTTCTCGTCGGTGTGCTATTCCCGGCCACTGTAATCTTATTTAAACCATTGCTGAATAATAAGATTAGTTCCGTATTTTATTTCATGGTATCAGAGCCAGTCCAGTAAATTGTTTTCTGGGCAGAGAAGTGCAAGTCGCGACTGAAGAGACTGACGAGGAGCGGACGCAGCTGCGCACAGGCAGTCAGTGCGTTGAGGTTGCGTGATTTAAAAAATTTTTTTTTTTTTTTTTTTTTTCTAGGCGGACGGCCCCCCCCAACGTAGGTCGTGACGCACTACAGAGCGCAGGCAGGCCAGGGTACGCCACGCAGACAGAGCGCAGGCAGGCCGTGACGCGCCCACGCCACGCGGATAGAGCGCAGGCCGTGAGCCCGCTGCGGAGCGCGCAGACAGGCCGCGACGCGCCCACGTCACGCTGCACGTAACGCAGCCGTGACGCGCCCACGTGCGAGCCGCGAGCCCACCGCAGGCTCCGCCCCCCCGCTCTGCTCGCTGCGTCGCGGGAGGGCCCGCCGTGCGCAAACGCGTAGGGGACGCAGAGGGAGGACGAGTCCCCCCCCGTTGAGCGTTCGTGCTCCGGGACGGACGCAGCGCCAAGGGGAGGCGTCCAACCCCCCCCGCTGAACTCGGTGCGCTCCGGGGAGTTTAAACGGAACTCCCGCACGCCAGCTCGGCACCCCCCCCCCCGAAAAAAAAAAAAAAAAAAAAAAAAAAACGAAAGGCCCCCCCCCGTTGAACGCGGGTGAACACCCCCCCCCGTTAACGAAAAAAAAAATTCTCGCGCCCCGTTGCAGTTTTTTTTTGGGAACACGGAACGCGCGTGGCCGAGGAATTTTCAGGAGCAGCGTCCCAAAGAAACGGAGGCCGCTGCAGAGGAGGAGGAGGAACCAGGAGTTGAAATAGGAGGGCTCTACTGATCCCTTCCGGATCAGCCCGCTAGCTCACTTGGCAGTGAGCTGTGCGGTAAGGCTCAGGGAGCCTGCAGGTCGGGGGTTCAAATCCCGCCGACTCCCCCCAAGGTATAAATTTTTTTTTCAAAGTTATTTTTTTAATTATTATTTTTTAATTAAAATTTTTAATTTTAATTTTTTTTATATAGTTTTTTAACTTTATAAATTAAAATTTAAATTTTAATTTATTTTTTCATAAGTTTTAAAACTATATAAATTAAAATTATTTATTTTAATTTTAAATATATAATAATTATTAAAAATGCTTTGTTAAAGAGAATTTTTTTTAAGGGGGGATATTTTTTTCAAAAAATCAAAGGGGGATTGTGAGTAATTTTTTGAAAAAGCAATTTGGCGAATTGTAAAAGGTGCATTTTCGGCTGTGACCGACACCTTGTGGGTTATTCTTGTGGGCATTTTTTTTGTTGTATGTTGCATATTTCATTTTTGCACTATAACATTAAAAATTAAAATCAAAACACTCCCTAAGTCCCCGGAATAATTAAAACCCATCCGTGCAATTTATTGCACTGCAGTGTTCGGTATTTGTGATACCTCTGGCCAACACTTACAGGTAAAGCTGTCGTGATTTGGCTACTGTATCCGCCGCCTAATATAGCTGCTACAACGACGTCTGAGCTTGTTCTCTATAAATCGTCAGGGAGAGATAAGTTAGCCATTTTTTGCATTTTTTTACTCCATCCACTACCCTTTATCGCACTTGTGTTTAGGCGTAAATCCTGACGAAGTATTCTTCATAGTGTTTAGGGGAAGTTACGCCCACGCATGAGAAGAATCTTCTATGGTAGGTGCCATCAACAAGGCGATTCCCTTTCAGTACCGCTTATGTTCCACGTATCGTATGATCTCTAAAACTCACCTATAGTCTCCCTCACGTAAGGGCGGGTGATTTTTGTTGATCTTTCTAAATACCTATAGTTTCCCTCACGTAAGGGCGGGTATTTTGTACGGTATAACGGCCTAGCAAAAGGTATATCGAAAGGGGGACCAATTGGTGATATAAGGAACCTTCACTATGGCCGCCGTTGCAAAGTTGATGACTGATCCGCATCAGTTATTGAAAGGTCCAAATTATACACCATGGAAACATAAGATGAAGGCAATTCTCCAAATGGAAGATTTGTGGGATATTGTTACTGGAGTAGCAACTAGGCCTTCACCAAAAGCAGGATCCACAGGTCCTTCCGCAGATCAGATAGCTTTTGACAAGAAAGACAGTCGAGCAAAGGTGCTCATTTTGTTTGCTGTTTCGTATGAAGTGCAACCTCATATAGCTGACAAAGCAAGTGGTAAAGAGGCATGGGATGCCCTTAGAACCATCTATGAGGGAAAGAATGATTCCACCATTCTTCATCTTCAACAACAACTTCATAACCCGAGTTTGAGACAGGGTGAAACAGTTGAACTCTTTCTGTGCAGAGTGTCTGAATTGAAAGAGAAATTGAATTCTTTGGGAGATACTATGGACGAAAAGCTTCTCATTTCACTTGTGATGAGAGCTTTACCTTCTTCATTTGATATGTTGATAACCTCCATCCAGGTGTCTCAACGACAAATTACCTACATCGAGTTGGTCAATCTGCTTCAACAACAGGAGGCACGCCAACTTCACAAGGATGATTCTTCCAATACAGCCCTATACACCAACAAGCAGGGTTCTAGGAAGAAAGGTAATGGGCAAAAAGGAGGCAACTTTCATAAAGGAGGAAATTCTCAACAAGATACGAAAGGAAAAGGCAAACAACCTCAACAGAAGAAGAGGTGGTGCAAGATCTGTGAGAAAGACAACCATGACACCAACAGGTGTTGGCATAAGAACAAGCAGAAAGGCCAAAACAAACCACAAAATAAAAACAAGCAACCCCAGGTGAATGTTGTCGTTGAAGAATCTGACTCATATTCTGAATGGGCACACAAGGTGCTCATGACTACCACAGATTCCACACAGAGGGATCCCGTTTGGTATGTCGATTCTGGAGCTAGCAAACATATGACTGGCGATAGATCGTGGTTTGAATCATTTGTGGCCAAAGAGGGCAAACCTGTCACCATTGCTGATGATAAAACCTACAGGGGTTCAGTGGAGAGGGTACAGTTTCAGCCACTCTTCCTGATGGCAAGTGTCAGATTGACAAAGTCCTCTATGTTCCGGGATTGGCCAACAATTTGTTGTCAGTGACACAAATCCTGGATAGAAATATGGTTGTCAACTTTCGTGTTGAGAATGGAAAGAAGTGTTGTACTATTACCAGGAAGGGTAAGCAGATTGCAACAGCCTTCATATAAGCACGGCTTATTTGCACTAGATGCTATCTCTACTCCACATGTTGCCATGACTGTCTCTACCAAGGAGGCAACTTCCCTATGGCACAAGAGATATGGGCATCTTAGTTCTGGCTACTTACTTGAGCTCAGCAAGTATGAGATGGTAAAGGGTCTTCCTTCCCTTTCTGCCACATTGCCGCTGTGCTCCGACCGCTAGGCAGAAAGCAAAGATAGAGTACCATTTGAGAAGAGCTCAACAAGAGCACGAAAACCTTCGGAGTTAATTCACACCGATCTCGTGCGGTCCTTTCACACCCAACACTTGTGGAGGGAAGAGGTACTTTCACTTATTCGTAGATGACTACTCACGAAAGATGTGGGTTTTCTTTCTCCAACCGAAATCGAAGCTTTCGCATTCTTCCAGCAGCTCAAGAAATCCGTTGAGAAGGAGTCAGAGCTTCTATTAAAACCCTCCGCTCGTATCGAGGGGGAGAGTTTACCTCTAATGAATTTTCTGCATTCCTAGATAAGCATGGAATCAAGAGACAGCTTAACAATCGCCTATACTCCTCAAAGAAATGGAGTTGCCGAGAGAAGGAACCGTTCTATCATGGAAATGGTTCGTTGTATGCTCACAGGAGCTACTCTTGGGCAACAATATTGGGCAGTAAGCCGTCACCACCGCAGTAGTATCTCGTTGAATAGGGCACCCACAAAGGCCCTAAAAGGAATGACTCCACAGGAAGCATGGAGTGGTCGAAAACCCTCCATATCTCATCTACGTATTTTCGGATGTCACGCTTTCATGCACATACCGAAAGAGAAAAGGAAGAAGCTAGATGAGAAAACACTGAGATGTATTTTTCTTGGTTATTCTCGAGCACTCTAAAGGATATCGGTTGATAGATCCTTTGACCAAGAAAATTCATATCAGCAGAGATGTTGTCTTTGATGAAGCTTTCACATCACAGAGCACATCTAAAGTACACCAAGATATTGTGGAATCTAAGGAAGAGAAGATTCCTTCGTCAACACAGACATGAGGTCCTTCTACATCTTCTTCAACTCCACCGAAGAAGAATCCTAAATGGTGTACAAATACAATCAGAGATGCAAATTTATCCACTCCTCCCAATTTGAATTTGGATAGACCTCGTACACGAAGTATGGCTCAAAAGGAAAAAGAAGCCAAAGAAACTGGTGAGGTTGATGATCTTTGTCAATCTTTTGAGGAACTTTCTGTAACTCCAAGTACATAAGTAGAGGATATGGATATTGATGATGACATGGCATTCATGTCTACCATAGATGATCTTGAACCTGCATCACTGCAAGATGCTCTCAGTGAGCCTCAGTGGAAGGCCGCTATGGATACAGAGTATGAGTCTTTGATGAAAAATAAAACTTGGAAGCTTGTTGATCCGCCGCATGGAAAGAAACCCATTGGCTGCAAATGGGTATATAAAGTCAAGTACAAGGCAGATGGAACAATTGATAAGCATAAGGCCCGTCTTGTTGCAAAGGGCTATGCTCAAAAGGAAGGCATTGACTACGAGGAAACTTTTGCACCTACCGCTCGGATGACCACAATTCGGGTTATGTGTGCTATGGCAAGCACAATATGGGTGGAAAGTTCACCAGATGGATGTCAAAAGTGCCTTTCTAAATGGTGATCTCCAAGAAGAAGTCTATATGACTCAGCCTCGAAGGATTTGAAGTGGAAGGCCAAGAGCAGAAGGTTTGCAAATTGGTCAAATCCTTATATGGTCTGAAACAAGCTCCTCGAGCTTGGTATATAAAAATGGACAATCACCTTATGCAAAATGGATTTAAGAGATGTCCGTCAGATGCAAACCTCTATTTCAAGAAACAGGGTTCTGAGATAGTGTTGCTTGTACTCTATGTGGATGATCTGCTCATTACAGGGAGTTCAGAAACTATGATCTCTACTGTCAAAAGAAACTTGTGCAAATCTTTTGAGATGACAGATCTCGGACTTCTCCATTACTGTCTTGGTCTGGAATTCAGCCGTAAGGAGCACTCCATCAAAGTGTCTCGTAAAAAATATGCCAAGACATTGCCGGAAAAATATCGCATGACTGACTGCAAGCCAATGGCAACTCCTATGGAGAATGGACTTCAGTTATCGCGATATGATGACTCACCTCAGGTAGATGGTACTCTCTATCGACAGCTGATTGGGAGTCTCATATATCTGACCAATACTAGGCCAGATCTCGTATTTGCTGTCAACTATCTTTCGAGGTTCATGCAGGAGCCTAAGACCACTCATTGGAAAGCAAAAAAACGTGTTCTTCACTATGTCCGTGGTACTATGGAATATGGCCTAGAATACAAGAGGAACAACAAATTCTTCTTGCAAGGATACACGGACTCCGACTATGCCGGATCATTTGATGATCGCAAGTCAACTTCTGGATACATTTTTCATCTGGGATCCGGTCCTGTCTCTTGGCACAGCAAGAAGCAACAGGTGGTTGCTATTTCATCAACAGAGGCAGAATATCGCGCCGCACGTGAAGCTGTGTGCGAAGTGATATGGTTACGTCGCATTCTGACAAGTATGGGCCATCCATCAAAATCTCCAATACACTTGTTTTGCGACAATCAAGGTGTTCTGAACCTCGTCAAGAATCCAATCCATCATGAAAGAACAAAGCACATTGACACACAATGTCATTTCATTCGAGATGAAGTTCCAAAGCACCGAATTCAGCTTCAAACACATTCCCACCGATGCTCAAGTTGCAGACATTTTCACTAAGGCACTTGGACGTGTCAAATTTGAATTGTTTCGCAGCTCACTTTGTATTGCAAAATGATGTAAGGGGATGTTAGTAGTCTAGTATAGCTATTAGTTATTACATTACCCAAATAATGTAATAAAGGGGGATGTTAGCGTATTGTTCTATTTTGTCTGTATTATATTATTTGGCATGCTGTTACAACCATGTAACGCTCTTCCGTTCTCGCCGGTGTGCTATTCCCGGCCACTGTAATCTTATTTAAACCATTGCTGAATAATAAGATTAGTTCCGTATTTTATTTCAAAATGTGGTAGGCTAGGTCCGAGTCCTGGGCGTTTTTGGCGTAATGGATACCCCTGCCTCCTTGGGTCTTACCCGAAAGTGGCATCCCTTTTGAGATGTTTTCCACAAATAAAAAAAAAAAAAAAAATAGA
>JAQPPZ010009707.1:0-24101 GCA_028583015.1 Wollemia nobilis | reverse complement strand
GAGGGAAACAAAGCCGCTAATTGGCTAGCTAATAGAGGTGTTCGAGAAATTTTTATTCAGGTATGGAGTGATTCCATTCTTCTTGATCTGATAATTTATAACCCCAATCATGATGTTTACCTCCTATAATCATTCCAAGGTGAACACCAAGACTCCTAGGAAAGCTTAAGGTTTGGTTTCCTATAGACACCAAAACAACACCAATTCGATTATGTGACTACAAACACTGATCGCTTTGACATACACAGCCCCCAGGGCAGCCCTCAGAGGTTAAACAGTGGTCTTAACCACTTTTGCAGCAATTTTGGAAGGTCAAAAGGCAATTTAGCACATTCAGGTACTTTGTTCAGTATCCGTCCCACCTTGGGATGAATTCAAAATGGGATCCGCCCCACCCCGGGATGAATTTTGAATTCACTCTGGGGTAGGACGAATTCCAGGTTTAATGGGCAAAAAGAAAAATCTTGACAAGTGGCAGCCGAGGACAGTCCATTAATGCCTCCTGCCTTGCATGCGCATGTAGGTGGGTAGATTGGACGTTAGAGGACTGCCACAAGGGCAGTCATGGAAGCCCAAGTCAAGGAGGACTTTCCTCCCTCATGGGAAGGCATGACTGCCACATGGTGCTTATGCATGCCCCTCCAAAGAGACCCCCTAGGTCTATAAAATGGTGAACTTTCTCACCCAAAGGAGGACAGGTTGGAAGCATTTTCAAGCAATGAAGTGCTGCCAAATTTGATACCACACTTTTCCTTTGATTCAGCTCTTCCACATCCTTGATCTCTTTCGTAAAGGAGGTCATTGGGTGGTTATTGGAAGTGTGAATTCAGATCCAAAACCTGACACTTGACCCCATTGATCTACCCATTCACTTAAAATGCATTACAAGAGATTTTGGGCCCATCCCAAGTGGATTGGTGCTGAAATCAAGTTCCAATGGTGGGCGGCCCGCCCGGGCGCCCCGCACTCTTGCGAGCCTAATCTTCTTTTTTTAAGAATGATTAGGAATTCATGGCAGATTGTTCCTTCTATCCTTTGTTTTTTTTGTATTCCATCTTAT
The DNA here is from genome assembly GCA_028583015.1 of Wollemia nobilis. Lineage (NCBI taxonomy): Eukaryota > Viridiplantae > Streptophyta > Pinopsida > Araucariales > Araucariaceae > Wollemia > Wollemia nobilis. The sequence goes on along the minus strand of JAQPPZ010009707.1, from coordinate 23,041 downwards.
GCTGTTAAATAGCTTGTAATTTTATTTCGTTAATGCTTTGATCAACTTATCATGTTTTGTCACTTTTGTTGTCCTCACTAACTTGTAGGTAGCAACATAAAATTCTCATTGATGGAGGCCAAATTGGGGAAATCCGACCATCTGGGTCTTCCAAAAATGCCTCCAATTAGCTAACCCCAAGTTTGCAGGCCTTTTGGAGCTCCCTAGATGCGACATTTGGGGCAGTATCACTTCGGCACTTTGTTGCAGGTGAATTCGTCCTACCCCGGGATGAATTACAGTCTAATTCATCCTACCCCGGGACGAATTACAGTCAAATCCGTCCCACCCAGGAGCGAATTCGAATCGATGAAGAATTTCTTGACTGTTTCACTTGCAGTGACCTTCTGGTGATGTTCCCTTGTTTCTATGAAATTTGTAGACTATTTTGATTCAGCTCACTTATCTTTTCATTTAGTTTCATGCATGCATCCTTCATTGTTTTTTAGAGAATAAATGTTTCATTTTTTGCAACAGGTGCTACTAACGATTTTGTTGTTTCTTTGAATGCAAGAGGGACAACAAGGATCAAATATTCATTCACACCAGTCGCGGCAACACTTTGGCCCACCCATTTTACATGTGGGCACACGAAAGAGAGATGACTTTCCATTGATGTGACCAAGAGACAAGTTTGATGCTCCTCTCCCCTAAAAAGGGAGGAAGCGAATTATAACCAAATTTGAAATACATCAATAAAAGAAGAGGGTTGTTTCATTCCATTTGGGTTCCAATTTGTCTATGCTTTCTCTATTTTATGCATTTCTAATTTGTAGCATCAAGTTTAGTTTCGTTCTTGCATCATGTTTGTAGTTTCCCCTTTTTGTTTCTGGAATCTCATGCTTTCAGTGGTGGTCACGGTGCGACTCTATCTCCTAATTTTTTTAAGATCAAGAAACTGATCAAAAATTTGTGTTTATGTGCTTACAGGTACCGTTTTTTGAACTTTGACTGTTATTCGTTCCTGCCTGTGGTGAATACATTACTGGAATTCGTCTGACCCTAAGATGAATTGGAATTCATCTCAGACTGGGATGAATTCTATTCTGGTATTCATCTCACCCAGAGACGAATTTTTGTCTGTGCAGTTTAAAAGTCGAGAATCAAAAACATCCTTTTGGGAAGAGAAGAGGTAGGGGTTTCTAATAAGCTTCTGTCAAATTTTTGTTTTCTGTTTTCTGATTTTTAGTTTTTGTATGGCTTAGGGAAAGTTTCCTTTTTGTTTACCTATTTCATTTTTGCAAATTAAAAGGAACCCCACACACATCACGTGGCATTTTTAAACCAAGGAGCTGGTCGTAAGACCCTAGCCCTTGATCAAGACCAACGGTGGGTTCATCACCACCTTGGCTTGAATTTTGCATTCATTTACCCCGATTGTCACTATTGCTCGACTTAAATCCTGACAAAAGCTGATCGAGTGTCGTTGGGGTGATTCCCAATGCATGAGGATAAGTCTTCTATGGTAGGTGTCATAAACAGGACAATCCCCCTTTCGTACCGCCTATGTTCCACGTACCATCTGCTCTCACGTACCTATAGTTTCCCTCTCATAAGGGCGGGTATATAGAGAGGTTGGTATATCGGTCCGACAATGGTATATTGAAGGGGCGACCATTTTGGGAGTCATAAGAGCCTTCATAATTGCATTTAAATGGTTTTCATAAAAATCTTTCAAAAAAAAACAACAAAACACACTAAACTAGTTTTAGGACACACTTTCAACCTTTAAACGAGATAATCACCGTTTGTGTATGTGTGTGTTCTTTTCTATTTAAGTGTAGCATAAAAAAAAAATCATAAAAGAGATAAAAATTTGCTTAGCTTGTAGAAGAGCACCACCATGGTGTACACCCGTAGCCAAGCCCAATCAAGGGTAGAAGCTATGAAAAGTGTACAAGGAGCGGGCACAAGTCGCCTCCGCTTTAGCCCTAAGGACTTGGACATACCGCCTTGGTGGTCTGGACTACAAGAGAGTCCACATCATTCCATGTCAAGGTGGAATTATAGGGACACCCCTCTGGGGGACATGCCCGTTCAGCACAACCCCTTTCGGGAAGAAGCTTTACACGTGGCCCTCAACGTAGATAGAAGAGCTCCTTTAGAAGCTAGATATGAGTGGCCACCATGCAATGAAGTGCTAGAGAGGCATAGTGTCCATGGGGAGAGGCCACATGACTATGGCATCTCTCCTTTGCCTCCCCTCACTATTAGAACCAATAGAAAAAACCTAGAGCATAGGGCTCTCCAAATTGGGTGAGCTAACTCCGCCCGCCCCTTTCACACCTATGAAAGGGAGTATGAGGAAGACCATCACATTCCTCGAGAGCAACATACAGTGCGAGAGCCTTGCGCTTCCACACCTGCTAGATACCATGCTCACACACTAAGGCCAGAGCCTTGGGTAAATGCCACCAACCTCGATAGAGGGAAGCAACCCATTGAGATCTCAAATCATCATGATCGAGGAAAATGCATAGAAGAAGCATTCAGTCCTCCTAGGCTCAAGATGGTGGACCAAATTGACCTGGCAGTCGCCAGACATGCCACCCACCAATCCTAGATCATGCGGCTTGAGCAATATCAACAGTAGCTAGAGCGTCTATACCGCCTTAGCAAAGAGTGCATTCAGTGCCAAATAGATGAGCTGCTTTATAACCTACCTAAGAGGGTTCCAACCCCTCACACCCAAAGAGCGGAACCATATGAGAGGCATAATCCCTTGGTGCAAGATAGGTCTCCGTGACCTCGTCAAGTTTTGCCTCCGAGACCCCATAGACCTGAGAGGGAGGCCACTCCCCGAAACAATGATGGGTACCCTCCACGGGGACCCAATCAGGGTCATAAGTCTCGCCCAGAGACTCCTCAAGAAGTTTACGAGGAGTATGAACAAGAAGAAGAGTGGGCTGAAATGCCCTATCAAGGCGGAGGGGTTGTTATTCGGCCACCCCCCCATAGGCCTCAAGTCTCCCACAACCCACAATGGGAGCAAACTAAAGAGGAAGAGATTAAATCTTTCGATGCATACAAAGCATTGTTAGAGCATTTGGAGTTTGTGGAAACCAAAGCTTCTGGGCCTCAAAAGCCCATGTTACGCCAACTCCACAGTCACCCTGTGCATCCGTCATTACCTGCACCTCCTTACCCCAAACACTTCAAGTTGCCTTAGTTGGTAGTCTTTAAGGGTGAAGAGGATGCCCAAGAGCATGTGACAAGATTCCTGAGCCAATGCTTTGGCATTCAGGATAATGATGCACTATTGCTAAGGACATTCATAACCACATTCATGGGCCTTGCCTCGGATTGGTTCACCCAGCTGCCGAAGCACAACATCAATAACTTGGATCAATTAGTGGATGCGTTCCTTGAACGCTTCACCTTCAACACCAAGAAGAAGGCGTCACTGAGTGACCTGGCCAGCCTCAGGAAATATGAGGAGGAGACTATGGTGGCCTACGGGAATCATTGGAGGACTCTACTTTCCAAGCTACCCTACCTTCCCCCTATGTTTGACCTTACACAAATGTTCTCATGAAGTTGTTTGAGATCGATCTTGGTGCTATTGCAGCTGCAACAATATGCCACCTTAGAAGAAGCTCTGGCGCAAGCCAGAATTATCGAAGAGATCAAAATATAGGATGGCAAAATTGCCAAACCTAAAAAGAAAGAGTGGAACAAAAACACAAAAATAGGGACTACGCAACAAAAACCCGCTGTGGTTAATCAAGTTGCTATAAATGTCTCTAAGCCTGCACAAGAAATACAGCCTCAAAAGGCTAATTATCAGGCAGTGCCTCCAAACAATTATGAAATAGAAAATAAAAAATAGGAGCAAAATCAGTAGCATCGCCCTAAGCGACAGTACACCCCTTATACAGAGTCTAGGGACTTCCTATTTGACCGCTTGTCAGCGACAAATTTAATCACCCTTCCAGAGCTTCAAACCATAGATCCTAATGCTCCCAAGCCTAAGGGATACAGAGAGGACTTGTATTGTAGATTCCACAGGTGAAGGGGACATGACATGAATGCATGCTAGAAGTTCAAAGGGTTGATACAAGACATGATTGACAATAAAACATTGGTAGTGGACAACCCCATAGCACCAAACAATCAGCAGATGGGGGTTTTCAAGGACCCCTTGCCTACCCATGAGGCACAAGCAAAACCCCTTCAGGTCAATGAGGTGCAACAAAATTGCCCCATGAGAGGGTATGTGGGAATGATAAGCATAGTGACGAGGAACAAGAAATACCCAGGAGTTGCCCCCGAGGCAGCCACAAGAGAGGTTCCATCGACGTCACGACCTCAACAACACCCTGTGCAGATACCTCCGCCTAGACCCGAGGTCATGATATGGACCAAACTCACGCAAAGTTTATGGACCATGTCGGCTAGGCTCTCCATATATGAGCTTATAAAGCAATCAGTGACCCATCGAGAGGCTCTCATGGAGATTTTGAAAGCCATCGATTTGTAGCCCCATGAAGTGAATTCCTTCAATAACTTTGTGGGACATGTAAAATGATGCACAGAGCCAGTCATTACCTTTCAAGAAGATGAAGTTAAATCAATATCTGATGACATGGCAGATCCACCCCTGCACGTTATCACGCGGGTCAATGGGATCCCGTATAAGAGGGTGTTGATAGACATTGGCTCGTCCAATAACATCATTACTACGACAGCATTGAAGCATCTGATTTTTCTAGCCTCTCACATCATGGCTTCCACTTACACACTACGAGCATTCAATGATGCGATATGCTCAACAATTGGCACAATTGTTCTACCCATTCAGGTAGGACAAAAGACGATATCTACATTGTGCCATGTTTTGGAAGGCGAGATGGCATACAACATATTGCTAGGGTGGCCATGGATCAGGGACATGAAGTGTGTCCCTTCGATAGCTCACCAATGTTTGAAGTATGCATTTTAAGGGGAGGTACATGTAGTCCCGATGGACTTAGAACCCTTCAAATATTGCAATGCGGTGCACTTGATGCCGCAATCAACCCTCCCATCGATGCACTTGGATTTTTAGTTAAATCCATATAGATAGGGTTCGATGCCGCAAGCACCATTGGTGACTAATCCATCAAAACCCCAGCCAGGTGCATCTTCATCATCAGCTCCTTCACCACCAATGCCACCTTTCATGGCTAAATAGAAGGACAAAGGGAAACAAATCTTGGAAGAGGCTCAACCCTTGGAAGAGGCACTGCCAACAATATCAACCATCTCAACCAAAGAGATACCCAACACAATAGAAGTTGAGGCTCCTAGTCCACCCATCATGGAATGGACCCAGGAAGAGCTTTCGTTCCCTCCCTCTCAATCACCAACAATTACTTTTGAAATGGCTAGTATGGGCTTGGGGGAGTATCTAGTGTGGAATGTCATAACAACGACCATGCTAGAATCAGTGCACGACATGGGGAGACCTCACCTTCCCATCGGGACAATTGTTCCTTTAGCCTACCCACCAAACCAGACCAATTTTGTGTATGGGGGCCTTGACCATGGTGTTGAGCCATGCATGCAAAAGGATGAGGACAAAGAGCCTTTTGCAGAAGATGTCAACTATTTGTCTAACCAAGACTTTGCTCTGAGATATCTTGGCCAATGCAATTGGCATGGATACGGGCTAGGTAGGTATGAGCAAGGAGTGTGTGTCCTTTGCCAACCAAGATACCAAATGCCTTATGACAAGTTGGGGGTAGGGTTCAACCACCCCCTACCCTTAGACATCTTGGTGGAAAACATGCAAGGCCTAGGAATAGGCAACAAGGGTGGATTGGCATCGGATCCTTATGCCAACCCAAACACAACATATACATTGGGAGATTACCTCCCATGGTCAACAACCACACTTGATAACATCAATAACCCTTCTCCTTTGATAGAGAGAGGTGAAAGTTTGGGAACTCACTTTCAAGGAAAGCATAAACAATGTCCAGAAGGATCTTCGAAGGATGAATCATAATATGAACCAGTGTCATATGATCCCTTCGAATCTGATAGTGATCACTCATGAGAGATTCCCATGAATAACTATCAAGAGATATTTTTGAAATTGTTCCCTTTAGAGGTTCCAATCGAGCCAGTGCTCTGTCAAGAGAATCAAATCCCCCCATGGAGTGTGGATCAACAACAATGGGACCAAATTAATTTGCTTGAACAAGATGAGCCTTAGATGCCTCAAGCAATTGTTGGAGCCAATGAACACTTTTGGATCTTCGATAGCGATTTAGAAGATGAAACTGAGATGGCCTATCTCAACCACATGTGACAAATGCAACAACGATACCCCTTGAGGATTAATGACATATTTGCATAGATGGGCATAGTGCCAGGGCATGAGTGGTATGTAGACCCAGTAGGGTGGGGTCAAGTGTTGGATCCACTGCTTCGGATACACAAAGAGCACCTTCCACTTCGAGACCCTAGGGTGATATCAGTGTCGAGGGAAGACCCTGTCCTCTTATTAGCACATAGGGCCGATCCGTTCGTGCCAGTACCTATAGAACCAGATCCAGAACATAGAGAACAACCAAAATGTTTGAGTCATCACACCCACGGTAATGGAGACCAAATTCATTTCATCCACATGATCTCCATTGACTTGACCACACCCATCCGCAATCCGACCGATCCAGCATGGTCCTTGCATCTAGACATAGATGCCATTGACTGGGATTGTTTCAATTCACCTCTGTCCCCATCAGAGTACTGGCATTTAGGTAAAATGCCTCATTTTACCCCAATGACAACTCAAGATATCTTTCAGGCTGAAGAGGAACTCGAGGTTCCCAACGTAGATTTAAACTCAGCTATTGATATCCATTTGATCCCAACTCCACATCAATTGGAGGACGGATCCCACATGTCGATCGAGGAGACGATTGACGTAGACATCGACTTAGATCCAATGAATCCATAGATTATCAAGTTGGGGGTAAGCTTATCCCTTGAAGAGCAAGTTGACTACATTGCCCTTCTCAAAGAGAAGAAGGAGGTTTTTGCATGGTCATATAGAGACATGCCGAGGCTAGATCCGTAGCTAGTCACACATAATCTAACGCTTGATCCGACAATCAAGCCAGTTAAGCAAAAACTATGTAAGATGCACCCAATAGTGGCCTTGATGGTCAAAGACAAATTGTAAAAGCTATTGGATGCACAGTTTGTCATCTGCATGGATTATCCGCCATGGCTGTCCAACATGGTGCCCATCAAAAATCCTGATGGGAGGATTCACATATGCACTAATTTTTGAGATCTAAACAAAGCGAGTCCTAAGGATGACTTCCCCTTGCCAAGCATCGACGCATTGGTAGATGCTACAGTAGGTCACGAAATTCTATCCCTCATGGATGGTTTCTCAGGATACATTCAGATTCATATCAATCTCGAGGACCAACTAAAAATGGCGTTCACAATGCCCTGGGGGACATTTTGTTACAAGGTCATGCCTTTTGGCCTTAAAAATGTTGGCACCACCTACCAACGTGCCATGACATACATCTTCCATGATTACATGCATAAAAATTTGGAAGATTACATGGATGATTTGTTGGCCAAGTCTCTCTTATGCCCAAATCATCTCGATGACTTAAGCAAGATCCTCGATCGCCTCATGGAGCATAAAGTCAGATTGAATCCCAAGAAGTGCGTATTTGGTGTCACATCTGGAAAACTCTTGGGTTTCATAGTCTCAAAATGAGGCATCGAGGTGGACCCAAACAAAGTCAAGGCAATCCTTGAAATGGTTCCCCCAACTACCATTAAGCAGCTTAGAAGTCTGCAAGGAAAGTTCATGTCAATTAAGCACTTCATAGCATAGCTATCTAACAAGTGCCGACCCATGAAAAAATTATTGCACAAGGGGGTAGTATTTCACTGGGATGACGAGTGCCAGTCAGCCTTTGATGACATCAAATGATACTTGGCTTCGCCACCAATATTGGCACCATCTAGACCAGGCATGTCATTCTACTTATACATCTCAGCTACTGAGGTGGCACTGGGCACCATGCTAGCCTAGAAAAATGAACTTCACAAAGAATAGGCTACTTACTATCTTAGCCGCACCCTAGTCAGTTATGAACTTAACTATGCATACGTCAAGAAACTCTACTTGGCAGTGGTTTTTGCTACCAAAAATTTATGCCACTACATGCTGAGAAACACTACATATGTTGTGTCTAAGGAGAATCCATTGTGATACATGATTAGTCGTACTTATCATAGTAGTCGCACGGTGAAATGGATCATGTTGTTGATGGAATTTGACATAGAGTTTATTGGATAGAAATACATCAAGGGATAGGTCATAGCCGATCAACTAGCAGAGGCTCCTCTCAAAGACGATCAGCCTCTAGTCATAGAACTACCCGATGATGGGGTCTTCCATGTCTTAAAAATGCTAGATTCTGATGAGCCTGAGTCACAGGCTGACATAACCCTATTCTTCGATGGCTCTAAATGTGAGCAAGGTGGTGGCATGGGAATAGTATTCTTCACATCGTAGGGTGCTCCAATGCCCCTATCATTTAAATTAAATTTCCCATGCACCAACAATAATGTAGAGTATGAAGCCTTGCTCATAGGTCTTTAGACAACAATCGCCATGAACATCAAACGACTGAACATCTTTGGTGATTTGCTGTTAATTTTCAATCAAGTCAAAGGGGTATTCCAATGCAAATGCCAAGTTATGTAGGCTTACAAAGCCCTTGTGGACAAATTCTTGGAAAAACTTGAGTGGTACGACATCGAGGCACTCCCTCGATCATCAAATCGTTTTGCGGACACAATGGCCTCCTTGGGGTCACTAATCTCGCAAGACCTTTCTGGTGACATGACAACCATTCAAGTCAAAATCCTATCGCAATCTGTGATGGAGTGTGCAAGCTCTGACTTGATGCCAGGAATCCACATGATCTAGATTGAACCATCCTCGGATAAGTTCTCTCGAATCCACGATCATCTGAAACATGCCAACTAGGGGTCCTTGTTCTCCCCTACTCCCATTAATAGCAACACAATGCTATTCTTACAAGTTCTCTCCCGCTCAGCGTTTGCTAGGGATGAACTTCAAGAGGGATTGGTTGTTCATACAATCGAGGCTTTCGATCAACAGGACTGGTATTTACCCATTAGAGACTACCTCAAGTTAGGTAATCTCCCGCTTGAATTGATGCATGCCACAAAACGAGCATTCAAGCAGAAAGCGACTAAGTATGTCTTGATAGGAGATATTTTGTACCATCATAGCTATGAAGGAATCCTCCTTCGTTGCTTGGACCAGCAAGAGTCCACTTGGGCAGTTGCCCAAGCGCATGATGGTACATGTGGTGGCCACTTCAGTGGTATGGCCATCGCAAAGCACATTCTTTGCATGGGCTATTATTGGCCATCTTTAGAGCGAGATTGTTGCGCATATGTCAGGAAGTGCGTGAAGTGTCAACATCATGCCAATTTGATGCATGTACCTTCCCAAGCCTTGCAAATAGTCCAGTCCGCTTGGCCATTTTTGTAGTGGGGTTTCGATCTAATTGGAAAGATCTCCCCTGCATCGTCAGGCCATCGCACGTTTATCATAATGACCATAGAGTATTTTACCAAGTGGGTGGAAGCAATTCCGTTTACCTCTACGATAGGACCCCACATTGTGGAGTTCATTTTGCATAACATCATATGTCATTTTGGTATTCCATCCAAAATAGTCTAGGATAATGGGACACCATTCAAGAACAAAGATGTGCATGCTTTGACCACAAAGTACAAAATTCAGCATAGCTTTTTGACACCCTATTATCCGTAGGCAAATGGGCAAGCAGAGGCGTCAAACAAAATGCTAGTTGCCATCCTTAAAAATATGGTCACAGACAGTCATAAGGATTGGCAAATCCAAATTCCACTTGCCCTGTGGGCTTATCGCACTAGCATTCAAACGCCCACTAGGGCAACTCTATTTTTGCTCGTGTATGGCTCCGAGGCAGTCATGCCTCTCGAGTTGGAAATTCCTTCCCTACGCATATCAATGCAAGAGTTCATCGATGATGACGCTGTGTGGCAGGCCTAGTTAGACCAGCTTACATTGCTTGATGAATGATGCGTTAATGCCCTCGAGCATTTACGTATCTATCAAGAGCGACTTAAGAAAGCTTACAACATGAAATTTCACCTGAGGGACTTTTGGTTGGTGATTTGGTCTTGAAGGAAAACCAACAGAACTCTAATTTGCCATCCCACCTAAGGGACAAGTTCACGGAAAATTGGTTAGGTCCATATGTCATTGATAGAAAAATAGGACCCAAGACATACCGGCTAGCCTCTCTTGATGGAATCAAGGAAATAGAACCCTTGAACATCAGTCATTTGTGACCATTCCATATCTAAGAGAGCCATATCCCAAAAATGCTCCAAGGATTTCTAAAATCACTTTGTCAACCCCAAAATGCTCCAAGGATTTCTAAAATCTCTTGGTCAACCCCAAAATGCTCCAAGGATTTCTAAAATCGCTTGGTCAATCCCAAAATGCTCCAAGGATTTCTAAAATCGCTTGGTCAATCCCAAAATGCTCCAAGGATTTTTAAAATCGCTTGGTCAATCCCAAAAATGCTCCAAGGATTTCTAAAATTGCTTGGTCAACCCCAAAACGCTCTGAGGATTTCTAAAATCACTTTGTCAATCCCAAAATGCTCCAAGGATTTCTAAAATCGCTTGGTCAATCCCAAAATGCTCCAAGGATTTCTAAAATCGCTTGGTCAATCCCAAAAATGCTCCAAGGATTTCTAAAATCACTTGGTCAATCCCAAAACACTCCAAGGATTCCTATAATCGCTTGGTCAATCTCAAAATGCTCCAAGGATTCCCACAATCGCTTGGTCAAAAATAAGAAAATTCAAAAACAATAAAATCATCCAAAACAACAATTTTTTTTTTTATCTCATTTCTAGGCATGCTCAAGTTCATCAATAGAGAGCTCTTCTCGCATCTCATCTTCATAATCACAAAAATCAATCCATCAAAAATACAAAAATATGTAGCTACACCCATACATTGCATATTTGTGGTCGTACAGGTCAAAGGCACCATAGACTGTAATTACTCCGCCAATCCATCTTGTTCCATATTTCTCCGTTCTATAAGCATTCCATCAAAAATAAACGCCATGCACTTCTTTTTACCACACTAGAGTCAGTGGTCTTCTAATGTATCAAGAGTTTTCATCTTTCAGTCGTCATTTTGCTTTCTAGCCATGTACTGTACCAAGTCAGACAGTTTTTACCAAGGTAGAGTTCTACTTGGACAAAACCTTGTTACATAGCATCCCAACACAAATTAAAACACACATAAAAATTCCCAAGTTGTGTGAACAAAAGATGAAACCTGCACAGTAATCTAGGTCACCATAAGCGAAACGGTTATCTTGCTCATCCCCTTGTGCGAATGACCCCAAGAATGCTGAGAGTTGGCAAAAGGACAAGCATCTTCCCTACCCAATTCCCCAAGAATCCCAAGTTCTCAAAAGTTGCAAACATCAAAATTTTGCAAAACGTCAAAACTCCAAAAAATTTGACATCACCACTAGAGTATATACAACAAAGAGCACATACAATAGTGATTCTTATCACTCGAAATCCAAATCCCTTGCTCAAAAGAAAAATATATAAAAATAAACAGTGATTTTTATCACTACAATAGAGCAAGTATCCCAATACAATTGAAGAAAAGAAGGGAGTCAAACTTGAATCCTTGGAACTCTCAGCATTCTGATAGGTCATGAGGCAAACCTCAGTACCGGTTTGGTGGATAGCCTATCGGTCACTGGCGATAAACCTCCCGCATGACGATATATCTGTCACATTAACTCATGTACAGATCAATGTTTGCATGTGGATGAGCTAGCTTATGGTATCCTAGATAGCACCACAGATTAATCTGACTAAATACAATAAAGGAGTTAGTGGAGCTAATTAGGTGATCCTTAGTATAGGTTTGGTTGACAACCTATCTGGCACTAGCGGTATCCTGACAAATACCACAAAAATGAACTCAATTGCACAAACAGGGATGTGAAATAGCTTGGTCAAAGACAAGTCCGATTCATACCTTGTTCAAAAGTCTTGTAAGATAAATTACAGTCGTGGCTAGTGAGTTAAAACTATCTGAGTCTTAGAAAACCTTAGCTACATTTCTAGACCAACTGCGCTACTTTTCATCCTTACAATACCATCAAAAAATACAAAAAACCACATGTATGCATACAATGTCATTTACCACATCAATCGCATAAAAACAAAATAACAAAGTCCTAAACAGTCTATGGTGCCCTAACCAAACAACACAAATTAATTTTATCCATTGCATTTTGCATATCACATATACATCAAAAACATTTACATTCATCATAACATGTGCATCCATCGCAATAAATTAACATGCATACATATTTACTCATCACTCATCATGCATAAAATCAAATCATCATCACATAAACAAAAAAGAGTCATCTGTATATATCTATCATAAAAAAAATTCCCACAGGCTACAATGAACCGGTCCTCGGACCTCGCTAGAAAAAACCCAAAAACTCAAAAACCCCAAGCCTAGGGCGTCGGCCACCATGATCACGTAGGATCGGTGTGACAGGAACTACCCCTCGTAGTGTGGGTCCTATGGGACCCCTCAGGGTGGCTACTGCTAGCCCCTGCATCATGCCTGCTACTCCTTCCCTCATCTAGTCGCCTACGACAAGATGATGCTGACTGCTCAGTATCACTGCACCTCGTCTAGTGCGATGATCCACCTCTCGATGGCTCAGGTAGCCGCCCACCAAGGTGGATGATCTCTCCCTCCATCTCTAGCCGATGCCATCACCAATATGATTCCCGTCGATCCCACTCATCATCGCGCTATGCCAAAACCCTATCCTTATTTGCCATCTACGTCCATAGGAGATCCCTCTCTCGTGCAGCATCAGTACCCCCCTCCTGCCAGTGAGACGCCACCCATGCGCTCTCTTGCACTGCCAACTAAGACCACAAGAGATCTCTCTCCTGCAAAGCCTCTCCCAGCTCCCCATTGTGCCTCCGTAGCAGGTCCTCCAATCACACTATCTTAGCATTGACCCTCACCTCCACCTTCACCAAACTTGCCTAAGGCATAGGAAAATCTGAGACAGCAACCCACTCTGGCTCCCACTGCTCCGAAATGTCCTGCATCTCTGGATGATCCGAAACCCCCAAATCCGCATCCTCATCCTCCACCTCCACCATGTTCGCATCCTCCAAAGGAGCTCCCCAATAATCCCCTAGTGCCTTACCACCCTCCCCACCCACCACTGCTTCCTCCATGCCTCCCAGTGGCCCCTATCCTTGCCATCGTCGTAGTACCCACCACTGGTCGTACTCTACGGTAGTCCCGATGTCATCCACATCCGGGACATCGATCACCGCGTCTGAATCCTTGCCCAGTGGCACGATGACTGGTCGGTCCAGAGTCCTCTCATCCCCCGACGTCGATAGACCACGGGCTCACCAGGCAACCCTTGGTGCACCCCAAACTATCGTGTCACCTGGTTGCACGAGAAGAACTCATGCTCGGTCCCGTGCTACCCAATTAGCCATCGCTCTCTATGTACCCTACGGAGCCACTCTCCAGCTTTTGGCCAGGCTGGATAGTCCTGATAGGGGTGCCAGAGCACCTCCCCTAGAGTAAGCCGAGAGAAGGCATCGGCATAGTGCCCTATGGCACCTGCCCACCGTCGACTTTGTCCCTGCTCCCCAGACCGTCGCCACAGAACTGCATAGCCTATCTCCCTATTCTCCATCTCTGCCCAAGTCATCCATGGTAACCCGGTTGGCTTCTCCATCGCTATGTGCTGCCAAGCCCAGCTCTGCAATAGATAGTTGTAGCTAATCCCCTTCCCCTTTTGGAAGCGAACCTCGTACAACTGACCGTATAGTTGTGCCAACAGCATTTGTCCCCATATCATAATTAGTGGTGCCTCTCTCGGGAACTCTACCAATCGCCAAACCAAATCCAATAGGTTCCATGGGAACCTCGTGCCTGATGAGTCAGGCAACAACATGTTGGAAATGAGACCCATAAGGAATGCGTGCCTCACTCCCAACACCCCCCTCTCCAACCACCATCGAACCAAAATCTCGCCAATCTAGCAGTCGCCCTCTACCCTCTCTAGTGGATCCTCCACACCCATCTCCTCCCCATGCCCGAAGCATCGCGTCAGTACAGTTGTCCACTGATCATGCGGTGATGTCTTGATCGGTATTCCATCTATCAAAATTCGCAAAAGTCGATAGATATCCTTTAGGGTCACGGTCATCTCCCCTGTTGGGAGATGGAAGGTGTTGGTCCGCGGATCTGACAGATTGATAAGGGCCATCAAATATGCTCGATCCATGACCATAGGCTCCAGTCGAGACACCTGCTTGAACCCAAGGGCATCAAGCCACTCCCAGTCAGCCACAGTTAGCACTCCTCGTGCTTCAGTAAAAGCAGTGGGTACACGGTACCGACTCTTAACAACCTGCAAAAGAAAACAATTCAAAAACATTAAAATCATGGAAAAGAATTGTACAGCAATAACGTGAATATACAACACTACCTACCAATGTACAGCAAAAAAAACAAACATAAAATTCAAACAAAAATTAATTTTTTAGTTCTATGGTTTCTAATCCTAACTGATAAATTTAAAAAAAAAACAAAAATTCAAAATTCAAAAATTAATTTTTTAGTCCTAGGGTTTCTAATCCTAACTGATTAATTTAAAAAAAGAACAAAAATTCAAAAAACAAAAATTAATTTGTCAACCCTAGGGTTTTTAAACTCTAAACAGATTAATTAACAAAAACACAATAAATTGTCGGACCTATTTGTCAGTCTTAGAATCTCTATATTTTAAGTTTAAAACGTCTGCACGAACAACATAAAATTAAAATAACAGTTTTAAACCAAGGGTTTTAACCTATGTTTTAAAACTGACCAGCTCAACCTAAGAACTAGGGTTTTACGTTCCGTTTATCCTAGGGTTTAGTTATAAGAAAAATAACAATTCTTTACCTAGGTTTTTTTTTTTTGCTATGTTTGTCGTTTAGTTGTACACTAAGTCTTAGTTGTGTTCAGATCAGTTTCAGGGTTTCAGTTTTAAAATTTTGAAAAACATCATCACAAAAAAAATTAAACAAAACACTTGCAGTTTTAAACAAAAGTAATAACTCTAGGGAGCACTTACTGGTCTCGCTTCGGCTTTGCCGCTCAATCCAGTTTGTGCACTCATGATGTCAGGATAAATTCAGCAGCACTTCACTTTGTAGAATTAACTTGCTCCTTCCCAGAGCTCCAAATTGCAAGAAAATTTAGATGCAAATGAGCCCAAACCCTAGTTTTGGCTTTTAAATAGGCCTTTTGAGCTTAAATTTGTCCTCCCCTAGGATGAGCACTCTGGTTAGCGCTCGTCCCACCCTGGGATGAATTCTAAACTGGTATTCGTCCCACCCTGGGACGAATTTAGGGCAAAAATTTCAAAAAACACCAAAAATTGAACAAAAATGCACCAAAATAGCTAATAAACTTGCCCGATGAGAGTGTTGTTGCACTTGACATCTCGGGCATGCAAAACAGACATTGGGGTCACAAATTTTCACTATCCTACTCCCTAAGAAGGCTACCATAGCCGGACCACTCCACGGGAGACCGGATTTTTGCCAATTTTAGCTCCAAAAAGTGTCGCAAAAAGGGTTACCACCCACCAAAAATAGGTCTAAATGTCAGAAAACTGCACATGCTTACCGCTAAACCATCTAAAGGCACCCTTGCACAAGTCATCTTAGGTCAAGCGACTTGTCGCTTTTCTCACGAAGGTCATTCCCTCATCGATTCGTTGCTTGAGGGGGTAGTCACACTTAGTCACCAATCAACAAGCACACACCCAGTTAAGGAAAATGACATACATTCAAATAATCATCGACAAAGAGAATTACACTCCTACTTGGGGCATTAAACAAGCAATAATCACAATCTGATAAAATCACTTGGCATTTCGTGAATCATGAACTCAAGGTTCTCACAGACAAAATGTTGTGCCCTTTGCCTATTCATGACTGATCAATGTCCAAGGTCAAGTAACACCTCACCGAAAAATGTTAACACTTGAATTGAGTGCCTTCGCTCATCAAAAGCAAGGATTCAAGAATGCATGCCCTTTCCATACTTGGGGCATCAAAATTTGGTTAGGTTACCAAGAAACCCTAATCATTAGTGCTTTGGTTATCTATTTTTGCTCGATGCTACGCCATGCATAGCACATCCCAAAAAGGGGCATCTATAGACACCAAAACAACACCAATTCGATTATGTGATTGGAAACACTGATTGCTTTGACATACACAACCCCCAGGGTAGCCCTCAGAGGTTAAACAATGGTCTTAACCACTTTTGCAGCAATTTTGGAAGGTCAAAAGGCAATTTAGCACATTCAGGCACTTTGTTCAGTATCTGTCCCACCCTGGGACAAATTCAAAATGGGATCCGCCCCACCTCAAGATGAATTCTGAATTTGCTCTGGGGTAGGATGAATTCCAGGTTTAACGGGAAAAAAGAAAAATCTTGACAAGTGGTAGTCAAGGACAGTCCATTAATGCCTCCTACCTTGCATGTGCGTGTAGGTGGGTAGATTGGACGTTAGAGGACTTTCACAAGGGCAGTCATGGAAGCCCAAGTCAAGGAGGACTTTCCTCCCTCATGGGAAGGCATGACTACCACATGGCGCTTATGCATGCCCCTCCAAAGAGACCCCTTGGGTCTATAAAATGGTGAACTTTCTCACCCAAATGAGGATAGGTTGGAAGCATTTTCAAGCAACGAAGTGTTGCCAAATTTGATACCACACTTTGCCTTTGATTCACCTCTTCCACATCCTTGATCTCTTTCGCAAAGGAGGTCATTGGGTGGTTATTGGAAGTGTGAATCCGGATCCAAAACTCGACACTTGACCCAATTGATCTACCCATTCACCGACAATGCATTACAAGATATTTTGGGCCCATCCCAAGTGGATTGGTGCCAAAATCAGGTTCCAATAGTGGGTGGCCCACCCGGGCGCCCCGCACTACTGTGGGCCTAATATTCTTTTTTTAAGAACGATTGGGAATTCATGGCTGATTGTTCCTTTTGTCCTTTGTTTGTTTTGCATTCCATCTTATGTTGCTTAAATAGCTTGTAATTCTGATTTCTTAATGCTTTGATCAAATCTTATCATGTTTTGTCGCTTTTGTTGTCCTCACTAACTTGCAGGTAGAAACGTCAAATTCCCATTGATGGAGGCCAAATTGGGGAAATCCGACCATCTAGGTCTTCCCAAGATGCCTCCAATTAGCTAACCCCAAGTTTGTAGGCCTTTTGGAGCTCCCTAGACGTGACATTTGGGGCAGTATCACTTTTGCGCTTTGTTGCAGGTGAATTCGTCCCACCCCGAGACAAATTACAGTCTAATTCATCCTATCTCGGGATGAATTATAGTCGAATACATCCCGCCTAGGAGCGAATTCGAATCGATGAAGAATTTCTTGACTGTTTCACTTGTAGTGACCTTCTGGTGATGTTCCCTTGTTTCTGTGAAATTTGCAAACTGTTTTGATTCAGCTCACTTATCTTTTCATTCAATTTCATGCATGCATCCTTCATTATTTTTTAGAGAATAAACATTTCATCTTTTGCAATAGGTGCTACTAATGATTTTGTTGTTTCTTTGAATGCAGGAGGGGCAACAAGGATCAAATATTCATTCACACCAGTGACGACAACACTTTGGCCCGCCCATTTTGCATGTGGGCATGCGGAAGAGAGATGAATTTCCATTGATGTGACCAAGAGACAAGTTTGATGCTCCTATCCCCTAAAAAGGGAGGAAGCGAATTGTAACCAAATTTGAAATACATAAATAAAATAAGAGGGTTGTTTCGTTCCATTTGGGTTCCAATTTGTCTATGCTTTCTCCATTTTACGCATTTCTAATTTGTAGCATCAAGTTTAGTTTCATTCTTGCATCGTGTTTGGAGTTTCCCCTTTTTGTTTCCGAAATCTCGTGCTTTCATTTCCAATACATTGGTACTTCTAAGAAAGCTTCTAGTCAGCACATCCAATGTTGTGGTACTTTTAGATAAGCCAGTACTCAAATTTTTCAAATCCTTTCATCTAAAACCTAATTTATTTCTCACAAAGAAGCCTCATCTCCTCGAGGACCAAGATAGCAGTAGCATCATTTAGAAATGTGGTATTTTCCCAATATGAAGGTTGGCAGAGCATGTGTCCACCTTTGAAACCCATAATATTGTTCTTTTCCATAAATTATACATATCCATAATATTATATCTCTATGCCACTCTTAAATATGGGAATATTGATACTTTAATGGTATATTTCTGGAAGCAGGCTCACAATTCCAAGGCTTAAGATAGTGGCAACCAAAATAAGAGTAACAAAATCCATCATGGAAACTACCACACCCAAAATTTGTCCATGTATATGTTCATATTTGATTGACGTAGTTTTCGATTTATCAACTCGGTGCAGGGAATCCACAATTTCCATGTCCTAAATAGCTTTTTCCTTTGTGCCACCTTCAAATATAGGAAAACCAACTTTATCTATATGGAATTTTAGGCTTGAGTGTCTGTGACTCACCCTTTCAATGGTTGGCTTTGTATATCTAGTCATCACCTTCCTATCAAATTTTAGTCTAGGTTTGATCATTTGCTTTGTCATGAAGTCTTATCTTTAGGTTACTTGGTCACGAAGGATAGTATTTTTACCACTTCTTTTGACAAATTCTACCTTGGACTAGTCCCTAGATAATATTAAGATCCAATTATGATTAAGCACTCATGTGACTACTTTGGGTTGTTATATCACCCCTAGAGTTTCACTTCCCTTAGGCATGTTAGAGTTTTTCTACGTGATTCCTTGTTCAATGAGCCCTTGTCAGCGATCCTTAATTATTTCTACCCTATCATGTCCATCATTGACCTTGACACCCTAAACCTAGAACTTGGTATCGAAACCATATTTAGAAACCACAATTTAATCACTCTCCTAGAGAAGTTCAGGGGTATTGATGATGTAATCACAAAGGATTTTATTAACACTTGGGTTAATGGTTAGTTTATTATTAGAGGAATGAAATTTCACATCACCACAACCCTTTTAGAATAAATTACTAAGCTTATTAATGTGGGTTTTAAGCTCCATAGGGATAACCACACAATTTAGGAGGAGTTGAAGCACTTTTATGACAGTGGCAAGAAATTGGTGAGAAATAATAAGGGTATCATTTAGAAGGATTTATCTGAGCCATGGTGTAGAGTGTTGATCCATGTGATGCAATACATCATAATCGATAATATTGATGACCCGTTGAGAAGCTTTCACTTAGATTTCCTCAACCTTCTCAGGGATGTTAAATAAGTGAATGTGCCCAAATACCTCTGAATATCCATGGAGGTATCCATTGAGAATATCCACAAGAAAGTCTCAATCCATGTAAAACATTAAGGACTTTTTTATTATTTGTGATCATATGCTTCAGAAGGTGGAAGCCAAGGTGGCTACGAGCCCTATAATTTGTATCTAAGAGGATCAATTAGTGGTTAAAGTAGGGATGAACACTCGTAGATCATGCAACCACAGAAGCAAAAGGAAGCACCTTGAACAATTTATGAAGTACAATGAATCTACAATAATTGAAAGCATTGAACCTGATTTGGACCAGTCCCTCATGAATTTCAGATTGATAACCAGGATTAGGCATGATCCCTCAGAGATCTTAACTAAAATATTGGAAAATATATATTAGTATCATTCTAAAGCCTTAATCGACCTTCAACATGTGATCAGAGTATCCAAAGCTATTTCAGCCAAAAAAAGTGAAACATTCAAGGCCATCCTTCCTGATCCAACCAGTGAGAATAAAAGTATCAATCTACTAATCCCAGAGTAAGTTTGGTTTTTTTTGGTTTTTTTGGTCTGTCTGTTTTGAGTGGTTTTTGGTTTTTTTTCTTCTTCCCCCAAAATTTCCTTTTATGTTGGTTGGTTTCCCATAGCTAGTTCTATTTAGTGTTGCTTCTTGTTTGGTTTTCGCAGATGTACCTTTGTTTTCATGGGATTAAACTTTTTTAGTTTCTCCGTCTCTCTTTGTACAAGGTTCGAGGACCCTTTCAAAACCTTTTCCTCCAATATATATATATATATATATATATATTATATATATATATATTTATTTATTCTATAACAATATAACCTAATATAACATATGTGAAGCTAGATTTTAAAATTTGAAATTATTATTCACATGTGTAGTTCCATAATGTCATTGTTTTAAGAGAAAGATAAATACAATTTGATTAAAATAATTGAGATTGCAAAAGTTAAAAATATAATTTTAAGGAAATATAATTTTTTATTTTTCTTTCTGTATATTTCTAAACTCAACTTGGACCATTTTGTTTTTTGTACTATTAAGAGAAAAGAGGGTTTTGAAAGGGACACAAAAACCTTTTACATAAAAACCAGCCTAAAAGGTAACCATATACCTAAAACACAACACAAAGCAACCCAAAAATCTAGAGAGGCAAAACGAACATGACAAGAGAGAACAAAGATGCTAACGAACATAGGAGAGAACCGAGGGAGTTCTACACCAACATGTCGATCTCATGGGCAATTGTTCTTTCCATCCGTGAAACCTCCTCAAATTAGTATAATGCAATCTTCATAGAACTCCAAATGACACTCTACTTAATTTTTCATAGTTTTAGAGAGTGTAAAATTGCACTCTTCATCTCAGAGGCCTCCTTCAATGCATAGACATATTTTGCCAATTTGTCCTTATGAAAATCCCTAGGGAGAATCTCCACATAAATGAGGAAGGATAAGGGGGACGACCCATCCTCCTCTTGCTTTTGCCGAGCAAACACAACACTTTTCATATACCACTTCCTTCGTCTTGGATAACTAATGGAGGACCGTCCACCTTAGATGAAATCGTTAGATTGACTGATGAATTTTTTGCCACATCCTCATTACTAAATTTTGACACTTTCCCCTTATACCTTTATCCAAGACATAAATTTTATAAGAAATACTGTCTGGTCTAGAGCCTAGCGATGATGTGTAAACATTTGTACTATCATCAATAGAGCTTTTAGACACCTTAGCTTGGATAGGTGCAGGGACCAGTAAATCTACTAAAGGATTTAGGATTTCCTCCACCACTATACTATTTTCCGCTATCACTTGCTTGAACACTAAAAGGGCCAAACTATGATGGAGAGTGGAATGACCACGAACCCCTTGCACATCGATCATAGACTTATTTATTGATTGGAATTAAAATAAAGGAATTTTCATATACATTTTCCTCCATAGATGGTTCAAAAACATGGCATGAAAGATACGTGTGACTTCATACATAAAATATAGAGTAAAATATTCCATTATGACTCTAGCCACCCTATCCTACTATGGGGACAAAGCCTTGACACTGAAGCCATTATGGATTATGCGTATAAATTTCTCCCCATCCAAGAAAAAAATTATCTCTTTCAGCAACAAATATCTATCCCTTTTGTGATAGGCACCATTCAACGCTAGACCAGTTGTATGGCTAATCAACTTTATAGAGATCTCAAAGGATAAAGATCCAATTCTCACCCAACCATTATTCCGTGTCATTGCCATCCACTTGGAAATCATTGGATTGTACCCATGAAACTTTTGAACACACTCCAATAGACATCCATTCTTTAGAATAACTTTAAATTCATCATCAATATTCAAAGAGGTAGGCTTCAATCAATATTTAGCACACCTCAACTTGGAGCAATACATATTGGATTTTCCCATATTCAAACTTACTATAACTCTTTCACTCCTCAATACAACTCTCCTCCACAAGATGATACCAAAGGAGACTGATACACAACAAACAAAAAAACACAAAAGTCTCTAAAGAAAGCTCAAATATAAATAAGCATCTACCATCTTCATAGGTGAATCCATGCCATTAAAGACACCCTCAAAAGTTAGTAGCCAAGGACACCCAATAACACTAGGAAGTACCATAGAAGAAAAAATGCACTTCCAACCAAACTCTAAAGAGAGAAAGGTGCTCAATAGAAGAGAAAAAACCTTGCCATTTAGAGGCAGTGTAGAAAGCCAAGACTTATAAGAGAAGAACCCAAAAACCTTACCCACCCTTTCAACATTAAGAAAAATCCAAAGAACGAGAAAGGGGAAAATAAATAGATCACCCACCTTACACAAAAACAATCAGCCTCTCTGCAAATGGCCACTTGACCTAGAGAAATGAAAGTAAAATACAAGTGCAGGACCATCAGAGAATATCATCAGGAATCTCAACACAATGGCAATGTCATGAAAAAGGGGCTTACAAATGAAGTGCAGGACCACCAGAGAATATCACCAGGAATCTCAACACAATGGCAATGTCATGAAAAAGAGGCTTACAAACGAAGTGAAGAGTCATAAAAAATGATGAAAATTGCCAAACCAAACAATGATTATCCAAAAGCTCATCCCAAGATAGGGGAATACAATTCATCTAGATAATCATCCTGTGAGGCTTCGAAAGAAGCTTCCACCACCATCATAAAAACCCTAAAGGAGATACGAAAGGGTTGATCCTATAGTGAACCATTATAAAAGGAAAATTCTACATCCCAAAGGTATACTTCAAAATGAGAGAAAGAGTGACATGGAAGGCGGTCTGACATAGAAAAATATTCCAATGGAAGGTAATCCCAAAACAAATGAAACTCTAAAAAGGACCAAATTGCAAACTTTGAAGGGGGGAAAAACTCTTATAATTCAGAATTTGAAAGGGAAAAAACCTCTTCTAATACAAGAAATAAATAACAACCTCTACCATCTAGAGGTCATTATTTAT